>JADLZL010002606.1:0-222581 GCA_015844335.1 Chrysopogon serrulatus
TGCTCTTGACATCCATGCAAAACAACTTAAAGCCCTTAGCGACAAATGCTAACGAGGAATGCGGATAGCCTCAGCTCACTGAGGGCAAAGGTTTCCTCAAAGTCTATCCCCTCTTTACGGCGGTACCCCGAGTAACAAAGTCTAGCCTTATTCCTAACAACCACCCCATCTTCACTCTGCTTGTTCTTAAACACCCACTTTGTACCTATGGGATGACACTGCAGGTGAAAGGAACTAAGATCCAGACTTAATTTCTATCAAAGTTCTCTAACTCCTCATGCATAGCATTAACCCAATTAGGATCAGATAAAGCGTGTCCAACATCTCGGGGCTCAAAAGAAGCAACAAATACAGAATGAGTGAAGTGAGAGATGTGATATGACCTGGACCACGTGACTCGCTGGTCAATATTGCCGATCATCGTCGGCGGGGTGGCGGACGCTGAATGTGTCGAGGTGCCTCTCTGGAAGAAGTCACCTCCCCCTCAGCAGCAGTGGTGCCTCCTCAGGTGCGGCCCGCAGTCGAGGAAAGGCTCTCGAGCGATCCCCAAGAAGTGGAAGTAGAGGGGTCGGACCGTGAGAAGTAGTCGTCGCATGAGGCTCGATAGGGGCAGCCCGGTGGAGTCGGCTCGGGGAACACCCCAATCGGCGTCGTCTGCTCCTCCTCCACAAAAATGCTTTCACCAAGCATTTCATCACCCGCTTACACTCAAAGACAGGGGGTTGTATAAGGCATAGTTTCATCGAATGTGACCTCGCAGGTCTCACAACCTGATTAGTTTCAAGGTTAAGTACTCGATAAGCTCTAGAATGCAAAGCATAACCAAGAAAGATACCGTCGGAGGACCTGGACTCAAACTTGTCCAAATTACCTTGTTTTAAGATGAAGCACTTACACCCAAATACCCCCGAAATGACTCACCTTGGGTAACCTCCTAAATCACAACTCATAAGAAGTTTTCTTCGTAAAAGCACGGAGAAAGATACGATTGGAAACATGACAAGCTGTGTTGATTGCTTCAGCCCAAAACCTCCTAGAGTCCCTATGCTCATCGAGCATCATCCTAGCCATCTCAACAAGGGTCCGATTCTTGCGCTCAACAATGCCATTTTGTTGCGGGACGTAAGGTGAGGAAAACTGGTGCTCAAGATCCAAAGACTTGCAAAAGGTTTCAAAATGAGTGTTCTTGAATTCTGTGCCATTGTCACTGCGAATCGCTCTCATGGCATTCTTAGGGAACTCATTTCTCAACCGAAGAATTAAATCTCGAGCATGTGAAAATGCCTTATCCTTACTCTCCATGAAAAACACTCAAGAGTATCTCGAAAAGTTATCCACAATCACTAGAACATTACCACTTCCCACCGACGACCGAACCCGAGCTGGAATAAGCTGTATCCATGTGAAGTAGCTCGCGGGTTCCTTGGTCATGATTTGATTCACAGGTGAGTGAGAAGCGGCTACCATCTTTCCATGACGACAAGGGTGGCAAACAAGATCCTTCTCAAATTTCAACTTGGGCAATCCTTGGATTAAGCCAAGTGAGCTTAACCTAGAAAGAAGGTTAAAACTCAAATGACCAAGTCTCCTGTACCACTTCTAAAGCTCAGAAGGGGATCCGGTCACCAAACAGCGGGAAGAGCCAAAAGAGTGAGAAAAATCAGCTCGAAAGACACAGCCAAAAGGGACAATCCGACACACAAGATCTCCCTGAGAGTCAAGAACTCGAGAAAAGCCATGTTTAAAAGCGCACTTCAAAATCGTCCTCAAGGAGTTGCGAAACAGAGAGCAAATTGAAATGCAGGTTCGAGACCAAAGCAACATCCTTGAGAACAAAACTCTCGTTAACCCGAATGGTTCCACGAGAGACCATTTTACCTTTGCTATTATCCTCGAATGTGATGTACTCCTTTGTGTTGCATGGGGTCAAATTTGGAGAACCATTTTGAACTTCCGGTCATATGGCGCGAACATCCGGGAATCAATGAGCCATGTGTTCTCCAAGCCTCCATCCTACATTAGTAGAATGACATAGGATGAGCAAATGGCACACCACTTGGGGTTAGTAAACCGAGAAGGATACCAGTGATGCATCATTTACCCTGAAAAAGTGTTAGAAAAAACACCAAACATGCTATGTCCCATTTGAGAGGAGCGATCACCACGAGAGGGAAAAACGTGGTCCGCTAGAACGTAGGACACAAAAGCACCGCCCACGAGGTTCATAGTCATATTGACCACGACCCGAACCTCACGCGGCACCCGACCACCACGTGGTCTCGTAGCCTGAGGCCTAGCACCTTGAGGCATTGCACCTCTAGGCCCTAGCGGTGCGCCTCCGAACAGGCGGTACATGTACACCATGGGGAGGACGGTACATATTCTGGTGGTTCAACTCATACTCACGCCTCTCATCTCTCTTCCTCCTAAAACAAAACTCAACCAAGTAACCATCCCTATGGCAATACTCACAGTGGTACACCTCTCTTAGGTGTTTGGCTCACTTTCTTGTGGGTATGATTCATTCTTGGAGGTGGCTTGGCTTTAGGAAAGGGTTCCTCGGAGATGGAAAGAGTGTGTCAAGTGGATTCCTTAGATGGTTCGGTTTTGGAATCCACACTTGTTTTGAGGTGGAGCTTTTGGAGGTTCTTCAAACACTCCATCCTTGGTGGGAGGCACAAGTGGCTTAGGTGGTGTGATTTTAAGAAGCTTGGGAGTATTGGTAGGTTTTTCACTCGGGAGCACACCACTACACTCACCAACTTTGCCATAAAGATCATCACCCTTTCCACCCGAAGTAAAGCCTAATCCCAGTCCACCAATTCCCCCCTGAATTGGTTAACCACCATGCCAAGTTGCGGCTCTTTGCAAGACACCCAACTCAAGATGGTCAGGAAGGTATGTGTTTTCCTCCTCGGTACGCACCTTGTCATGCCGGCAATTGGCAATCTCTAGCTCCAAACCCTCACAAAGTGCACACTTAGCCACACTAGTGCTATCCGAGTTGGCCTTCTCAAGTAAGGCAAGCTTGGCATTCTTCTCTCGCCAACTCGGATTGCAAGTCCGAGCAAGACTTGCACGCACCCAACAAGGCAATGTGAAGCACGCACACTATCAAATTTATCAACCAACTCGGCAGACTTGGATTTGCGGACTAGCAAGATCAGCCATGTAAACACTACAAAACTCACACACGGCTCGTCGGACACTATAGGAGTGTTCTTAACTAGCTCAAGCTCCTTAAGCGCATCTTCTAGCTTAGCCTTATACTCTTTTCTATCACTAGCAAAGCACGCTTTAAGCAACTTATCTTGATGAAGCAAAGTAGCGATTAAGTCATCAACCTCGGCGACAAGAGCATCGACGGAAGGTGATACCTTAGATATGTCATCGTCGCCGCCGGGAGCATCGTCCTTGCCGCCCTCCACCTCATCACCAAGTGCCATGGTGCGAAGCCTCCGTGGGTGGAGTCGGCAAGGAAGCGCAGTCCGTTCAGCTTGTCCTCGATCTTCTTCTCGGACTTGTCGCCGCTCGAAGAAGAGGAAGCATGCTCGTCGTCGGAGTTGAGGTCGCCGAGGGGAGGCGAGGAAGGCACGCTCTCTTGCTTTGAACTTCTTCACGAACTTGCGCTTCATCGCTTCCTTGTCAAAGCCTCCTTTGGACTTGTGCTTACCGGAGGTGTACTTGCGCTTCTCCTTGTGCTTGTCAGAGGTGGACTTGCTGAAGGTCTGCTTGTTCCGCTTGGGGCAGTTAGCGACGAAGTGGTCGGGGTTGCCGCATCCATAGCATCCATCCTTTGGTCCACCACAGTGGCGGTTCAAGCGGTTGTTGTGGAACCGCGAGAACCGGCTGATGACGAGAGCCGGCTCATCATCTCGAAACACGCCCAAGCGCTCCTTTGTCAGCGTGATCAAGGAAGACAAGGCAAACATCGCGAGAGGGACGGGATAGCGGAAGAACTAGAGACACCTTTACGACGACACTAGCGCCATAGTCGGGCGAGAGGGGTTGCGGATCTTGGCATGGGTCAGGTTGTCGATCTCACTCGACTTGAGCTTCTTTGAATAGCTCGTCCACCGTGAGAGTGGCGTAGTTGGGTGACTCAACCAAGGCCCAAAACTTCAAATCCTAAATCCTCCGATCCGAGGCGTGTAGTAACTTGATAGCCCTCTCATGATTATCATAGGGTAGCTGAGCCCTGTTTGCTCGCATCTTGTTTACAATTGACTGAAACCGAGAAAACAACGAATCGATGGTCTCCCCATCTAACTGAGTGAAGTTCTCATACTCCCGCTTGTATGTTTCAAAGAGTCTCGGTCTTAACTTGGGGAGTCCCCTCGTGATAGCTCCGAAGCTTCACCTGCATCTCTCGAGCGGTAGTATAGTGAGAAACTCGCTCAAACTCGAGAAGGAGAGAGACTTCGAAAAGAGAGCATTGCGAGCTTTGCTATTGGCATCGTGTTGCTCTATTTGCTCTTGACCAACACGAGCGGGAAGAACAACATAATTCGGATCCTCACAAATTTCCCAAACTCGTGAGCCAAGACTCGGATATCGCCGACATGCGTATCTTCCGGTAGGGGTAATTCGATCAATCGAAAAAAAACGGGCGGCTTGCCCGAACGCGCTCCATGTCGCCTTCTAGCGGATCACGAACCGGTTAGGGTGGAATGATCCTTAACCGGCTCGATACCAATTGAAGGACCGAGAGTGGCGACCCGGAGGGGTGAATGGGAGCCTAAAATTTCTTCGAAACTTTTGACCAAGTGTCCCAAATTTAACCCCAAAATGAACTCACACGCCGACCGATAAATCCACGAGCCAACGGGTGGTCGGATACCTTAGAAGATGTCCTAGAGGTACAGCGGGACTATCGAGAAAGACCAAAGACAAGCCCTCGAGGAAATGAGAAGAAACAAATAAAAACCGCGGACGAAGTTGGGCCGAACTTCCGGTGAGGGACCGGAAGTTTCACCGGAACTTCTTGTCAGCCTCCACCAGAACTTCCGGTCAGGGACCAGAACTTCCGGTCGGGGACCAGAACTTCCGATCAAAGCGCCCCAAGCAAAAACAACGCAAAACCAAAACAAAACTTGGACCGAAACTTCCGGTGGATGACCAGAACTTCCGGTTGGCGCGACCCGAAACAAGAACAACGCCCCGAAAATTGCCTCCTCACTTTGATCTTTCGATTTGTGGCCCAAATCTTCACCAACTGTCACGAAACTTGGTGAGCATGATCACAAGACAGTAGGAGAGCTACCTCTAAGAGGTCATCGCCCAATTTGGAGCCAATCAACGAGAAATTGAAGGGGAACGAAGAACACCACTAAAAACGCCCTTGCACCTTGATTCGACCCGATCTATGTGCTCGTGAGGAATCGGACGAAATCCTTTGGTGGAAAGGATCTTCTCACAGCAAAGATCAAGTAGAAACAAATGGCATGCGCTAAGATGGATCACAACTCAAGAAATCAACTCGGGAACAAGAGGGGTAGAAGAAGAGAAATGAAGAACGCGATGAACAACAATCAAAACGCGAATCAACATATCAATCTAACCCCACGAGGAGACAAGAAGGATTCGGGACCTCCTTTCCCATGAGTAATCTGAGTTCTTACACACTAATTGATGAAATTAGTGGACCTCTCACACTCAAGCACACTAGAGGGAGGAAAATCTAGAAAATGAGGAAAATGAGCAAATGAGGAGGTGAGGAGATGGAGCTCCCCTCCACCCTACTTATCGACCCGGGCTTATTTCATTTTCTAGTTTTGCCCCTACGATTACATAACACCGAGCGTACTACCTAGCCCAAGGACATTGTAGTACAACTCCACCAAGCCGGATAGATATTTTGATCCGACGGCCACCGCGCTTCTTCTCACCGGTAGCCGCCTCGGCGCAAACTCCCCGATGCCGCCACGTGCCGTCCGTCCGCCTCGGGACCTCCACCAGGGTTTTGTGGCAAAACCCAGAAACCCGCCGAGTGATTTTGAGGCCCAAACCACCGAAACCCGCCTCCGTTGGTTTTGAGGCCCAAACCAACAAACCGGCCCATATCCTTGCGCTTGTCGAAGCCAAGTGCCAGCAACGCGATCCCGCCCGGCGATTTCGGGTCCCTCAGTCCAAGTCTCGATGCGTCCGCCCTTTCACCGCTCCCGGTCCATTCGGCGCGGCCTGCCATCACTTGACCTTCACCTCGCCGTCGGCCACCGCCTCCATGCTCGACACTTGCACAACACAAGCCAAGGCACATGTGGAACTTGTGGCTTTCACCACCGTCAATAGCACCCCATCCAAGATGCTAGTAGTTGAATCAATCACTCATCATCACAACTGAACCACAAATATAAACCTTGTGTTCGCATGTTCCATGACTCAATCCACTTCCGCTGCACATGCATCACTCTCGCTCGTCTTTCTCCCTGTGACGGAGAAGCTCACCCGCCACAACCACGTTATGGGGCGCGCGCAACTTCTGGCTGCCCTGAGCGGTGCTCAGGCTGCAGTGCAGGGTTCATCAGGAATGGATCGCAATGGACCACTGGGTTAATCAATAATGGATCACAATAAGATACAGAGATTTTATTACCAAAGCTTAGTACTAACAGAACCAACTAAAAGCTGGCAGCAATCCTTTATTCACAGTCGCAAACTAACAAATTAAGCTGCGCAAAGGTACTAGATAGCATGCATCAGGCGGTCAGAACAAGAACGGCCGTGGCGCACAAGCGCTAGGCCGTGCACAGTCGCCGGTCTAGGCATGGCAGCGTCACACGAATGGCGCCTCCTCGCCTAACGCGAAGAAAGCGCCAGTCGGGCCGCCTTCCGGAAGCAGCGCCACCTTCACCACGTTGGCCGCGCCCTGGGGCGTCCCGGGAAAGCCACTGTGCCTTGTCAGGTCGGTCTTCACGTACCCGGGGTGCGCGCAGTTGACACGCAGTTCGGGGTGCCTCGCCGCCAGGATCCTCGAATACGAGTTCATGGCCACCTTCGCCACCTTGTACGCCGCGAGCTCTGTCGGCCACCCGCGGGCGTCCAGCGCACCGGCCTCAAAGTCCCGAAGGAACGTGCCCAGCAGCTCGTCCACTCTCTCCTCCGTCAGGTTCTCTATGTCGTCCAGCTCCTGCTTCAGCTCCTTGTTCCTGATATGCTGCAATGGAAACTAGTGTTTCAGAATTCAGATCTACTAGCCGATAGCCCGCGCGTTGCCGCGGGGCAAGCGAAGGTAGTGATTATCTTGGTCCGTGTTTATGTTGTACGTAATTATTATTTGTAACACTATAAGTATCTGTGGGAAGGCATTAGGTTAAATATGTATTATAAGTGCACAAAGAAGTAAGGGTATGTCTCCAACTGTCGGTATAAAGAATTGATTATAGTATGACACTATTTTAGTTTTAGAGGAGGATCGAAATCTTGAAATGGTAATTTTGGACAATTCCATATGAGGTTTCGAGGTAACTATTCTTTTATGATGAGCTCTTGCATTGGAAAAATAAATTTTAATTCTGTATGTGGTTTTGATAAAATTATTTTTTATGATGAGTTCTTACATTTTCAAAAGTAAGTGTTAAAAAGAAGGCGATGAGAAAGAAGAGTAAGTGAAAGAAATCTTAAGATTGGGAATATTTGGTATTTACGATGGAAGAAGTAGAAAAGGAAGAGAAGGAGGAAAGAGGGGTGACAAAATATTGAATTGGAAAGTTAAAATGTGGGAAAAAAAGGAATTTAGAGTTTTTTTGGGGAAAAGGATTTTTTGGCAAAAAAAGCAAAACAAAAAGATAAAATCGCACTGTTTATAGTACTGTTCTTAACGGGTACGACTGTTTTTGATCTGTTACTGTTGGTAGCAGGGTATGTTCTGTTTGCTAACCGCACACTATTCACAGCGGGTATGTAATATTCACATGATCTGTTAATGTTTTTGGAACAGTAGTTTGGTATGAGTCTATCAATTGATAGATGAAGCCGGATATGAACTATCCTTTATCTGAAAAAAAGTTAGATTCCGGTCTCTCTCTCTCTCTTTGTGTACTACGGGCGAGGTTGGTGGAATGGACTTTGGAGTGGTGTGATCATTCTTACCCTTAGCAGCCCGAAGTCGGAGGAGACGTTGACGACCCTTCCGTCGGAGGCGGCTTGCAGCAGAGGCAGCAACGCCTCGGTCACATTCTTGGTTCCGTAGTAGTTTGTCTGAATGCCTTCCTTAGCAGCGTCGCTTGTCTCCCGGCAGTTTTTTCTTCATCCATTCAACCATCTGAAACGCATCCATGCCCTTGATCTGTTCCACGTCACGCACCGACATATGTAAACCAATTCATTCAGATTGTGGCCTACGAGCTGAAAATCAAAATCTGAGAATGCATGCACATCGGAACATGTATGTAACCTCACCTCGGCAGGATTTTCGATGGGAAGTGACTCAGCCCCACCGACAGCAGCATTATTTACCTAGAAAAGTAGAAACAAATGTCTTTTCCTTTATCAGTCACCGGCCCCTTGCCCTAACAAACCTTGAGAATTATGATCGAACGAAAGATGCCTACTAATTACCAGGATGTCTAGCTTGCCAAAACGCGCCTTCAAGAAACCGGCCAATCTAGCAATGCTCTGAGCATCGGTGACCTCCAGCTGATGGAAGATGACATCGGAGAGCCCTGCATCTTTGAGCTCCTCCACGGCGGCGGCGCCCCTCTTCTCGTCCCTGGCTGTTAAGACGACGGTGATGCTATTGCTCGCCAGCTGCCTGCACACCTCCAGCCCGATCCCTTTGTTCCCGCCAGTGACAACGGCAACCCTGCTACCAAAGTATACGACCACGGCGAGTAGTAAACTAATTCGTTCGCTCAAAGAAAGAAAGAAAGAACGAAAGAAAAAACCCGGCGAGTAGTACTGCATGTTACTATGTTACTACTTAAAAACAAAACTTAGCGACCCACCGGGCTTTAATTTGCCCATTCTTCTTTTTTTAAGAAACTCTGCTGAAGTTCAACTTCTGTATAGATTACATGCCAGAGCGTCGAATGGCACATACCTTGTGCCGAGGGGACTAGAGATAGTGGCCGCCATGATCGAGCCCGTCCAACACGGGGTCGAGCAACAGGATGATAGATGGTGGTATTCCTCACTCCTCAGCCACTCGGTGAAACTTGACGACAAGGATCACAAGAATGGGGACGGCAGGTATAGCCAGCCGCTGGTTATTTATGCTGCCTTGCGAGGTGTGTTTGGTGGTTGTTAGCAATAGTACTTACACGTAGGAGTAGCCCAGTACGTTCGATGCTGCTCCGCCAGCAGCAGCGTAGTAAACTTTTTGTGCCCACCGGAAATATCTGGACTGGAGGTAAGATGCAACGGCGTGGAGAGGGGGCAATGGACTTCGCTACGGTCCGGGCAAGGGAAGAACGCAAACGCACGCACGCAGTGACGTAGATGACGCGAGATTTTCCTCGTCCTTATCGGCCAGCTATTTGGCTAGCTGACTTTGTCGAGTCACGTGAAAAAGAGAGAAAGAAGACGAGAGCATTCGTTAATGATAAACAAATAGTTGATCTATTTTAATTAGAGTGTTTGAGAATACAAGTGAGCAGTATATGAGGTAGCAACTAAACAAATTAGAATATGGAAATTAATGTTTACCTTTTTCTCTCTCAACTCTACGCGTGGGTACATAGCCAGTGAACGTCCTAATGAACTAGTAATGACTCATAACTTATGTGTGGAGCAGGTCTAATACTTATGTTCAGAAGGTGGTCTGTCAGCATGACCTGTGTGACATCTGTGGGCAACACTCTGAAACTGGTGACCATATAATTTCTGAAAGCTCCTTTTGCCCGGCAATTCTGGAAATTGATTGGCTGGCAAGACGATAATGTTGCTAAGGTGCATTGCCTCTGGGGACCTCACCACCGATACATATGCCTCAAGCTGCTGCTTCTCTGATCCTCCTCCTCTGCTGGGAACTGTGGAAACATAGACACGATGTTGTCTTCAGGGGTTTGCCTCCGGACCATTTGCGAATCATTGCGGCATGTCGAAGTTCATTCGATGCACCGTACCTGTGTCGCCTTCCAAAGAATAATGATGCTATTTTGCACTTGTGATGTAATCTTTTGTATCTTCTCTCTTCTTTTTGTAACTCGGTTGTAACCCCTGAACTTTATTTCAGGGCCAGCCACCTGCCGGTTTGTCGGGATCTGTGGCCTGGTAATATATCAGTGGGGTGTTCAAAACCCCCCATCGTTCAACTGAAAAAATAGACTCATCAGTACGTGTGTATGACATCTGTCACTTAGTATCGAGCTAGCATAGATAAGTTACTAGAAGCAACGTGCGGCGTTGCCGCACGGTCGCGTGGGGTGGAACTAGTTGTGTACAAAGTGGTTGCATTTTTTATCTTTTTCTTTGACTGTAGAATTTCTTCTTTTTTTTTTGGAAATTTTGAGACTGGGCAGCAGCGTTCATAGATGTGGTTATTTAAGAGTACATGCACAAGCATGGATTTGAACCGGCGGTAATAAACCTTTGCTTGATCTGGTTCCTCAAATGTTTTTATACAAATGCCAATTGAGATTTTGAGCATGAGTATCTGATAGTAAATGATAAAAGTATTTGAATATGTGAAAAAATTTTGAGAAAGTGAAATGGATATAGATGGAGAAATTGAATCGTTTAACATTTGAAATTGCAATCCTCTGAGCTAGGCCAAAATGGCCTTGCCTGTTAAACCGCTCGGCAGCGCCTGGCCGGGAAAATGCTACGTCGGTAGCGCCTTCACCAACATCTTATCTTATGTATTGAAACTTTACGGGGTTACTATTATGGAGAATTTTTCAAAAAAAAAAAGCTACTATTATGGAGAAAGGCTACTACCGCAAAGATGGGTATGCAGGTATAATGAATTAATATTTAAATAAGGAAAAGAAAAGTAATCATATCTAGAATTTAACTGGGCATCAAGAAATAAGAAAAAGGCATTTTAATATGTAGGTTTTTATTTAGAAGATTTATGGAGAAGGAATAACGGATTTGAGAATTAAAACATATAAATTGTTAATGTTTATTGACTAATCATGGATGGAAATGAACATGCAAATTATTTAACAATTCTGATATAGGATGACTCTAGTTTATTTATAGATTTTTTTTTGGAAAATTTTTCTGTAGTTAAAACCTTACCTTTTACTCTAATGTGTACAATCCTGTGGGTACCCCTAGCATTTTTTCTTTGCGCAGTGGTATGGGTATGCTGCCTAGACTGCTCACCGATCTGTAGTCCATCCTCTCCCATCTCTGTAGTCTACATGGACCCGGTCTACCGAGACGAGGGGTGCAGTTTCTCATCCTTATCCTTACCATTTCTCTCTTTCTTCTGCATCTTTCTCGAGCACGCTCGGGGGGAGGAGGCGGCCACGGCAATGCGTGGTAGACAGTAGTGGTAGCGGCGTGCGGGGGCCAGCTTGGCCGCCCCCGTGCTCGCAACTGGGGTGGGAGGAGGAGGATCCGGTAGAAGCGGCACAGCTGGCAGTCTTCGGGGGGGCCGAGCGGCCGGCCGGGAGCCAAGAGCAGAAGAGCGGGCGGCGAGGGCGAGATAGGGCGCAAGTCACCGGCGGGGAGCTGGGCTCCGGACAGTGGTGCTGTCCTACGGCCCGGTTGAGCGGAGGTGCAGGGATCTTCTCCTTCTCCCT
This sequence comes from Chrysopogon serrulatus, assembly GCA_015844335.1. Lineage (NCBI taxonomy): Eukaryota > Viridiplantae > Streptophyta > Magnoliopsida > Poales > Poaceae > Chrysopogon > Chrysopogon serrulatus. The sequence continues at coordinate 11,694 of JADLZL010002606.1, forward strand.
TTCGTTCTCCTAGCTCTGTTGGAGGGGCAAATGCCCAGGGCGCCTCGCGGTGGCGGGTTGTGTGCCTGGCGGCGGCGCCGCTGCGGGGCTGTCCAGCGAGAGGCGGTGCGTGACGCCGGCCGGGGACAGCGTGGGGGCGGGGCCGAGGCGAGGCAGGGGACCGGCTACCCGCGTGCACGGCTGCAAGCTTGAATAAGGCGGGAGCGGGGCGGTGGCGCGGAGCCGTGGCGGGCCGGGCCCGGCCCGCCGGGCGCATGACACGAGGGACACGTGGCACACGAATAAGACAGGAGGGATGGTGCGGATTTCGTCGACACTAGAAAGGCACGCGGCGTTGCCGCTTGAAGCCTGTATTTTATTATCATAGTATTGTAGTTGGTACAGATTTTTATTCTATACTTTTTTAAGCCATATAGGTAAGTCAAATTCGCCGCTTTGTTACTTCGCATAGGTGTCATGGTTTGCAGCGTTGTTGCACTTTGTATATATTTTGAAGACTTATATTATTCAAGTAATATATTATTTTAGGCATCAAAATGGAATTATCGTATTTTGTTGGTTATATTTATTATGGAAAAAGAAATGGTTAATATGTAGAATAATATTTATGTGTAGGCAAATATTTTTTTGGATTGTAAAACAAGTAAGATCAATCAAACATTTTATTCTATGCATGGTATGGGTAAGGTATCAAAAATTTCATAGCAATTTCAATAAAAAAATGTCTCTATTGATTATTTATAAAAAAATTCTCGAAGAATCTAGATCTACATTTATAGCAATAAAATTATGCTAAAATATAAGATCTTATGTGTTTAGCATTAAGTGCTAATTATGTAGACTTTAATAAATCTGGTTTGGTATTTTTATGATTTTTATTTGATTTGCTATAATTTTTACAAACTTTCAGCCAATTTAGACAAATAATAAATTCAGGAAATGGAAAAAAGGCACTGGGCCAAATTTGTCCCACCTAGACCCAGCTCCTGCCATATGAAGGCATGAGTGGGGAGGGAGGTTGGCCCATAAAAAAGGCCCACTCGCTGTAGGAGGCCTGGGACGGAGTGCGGGTTGATTTCATTAAAGATCGAGGGCTTTTTGGCAAAACAATCTGAGAGAAGATCTGGACTGCGGGTTTATTTCTGTAAAAATCAAGGTCTTTTTTGTAAAATATCTGAAGCTCGCCTGATCTTAGCCATCCGACCGCCCGATCGGACGGCCGGGAATAGCCGGCGACGTGGCCACGTTCGTTGGGCCTCTTTTGTTGCAGGAATCGTTGGTAACAGATAACAGATATATACCTCACCTTCTTTTTACCAAGTGGTCATAAAATAGAAAGTTCCACAACTATAATATACTATACTACCTGATTTTGTTTGCAGAATAAAGCTCACTATGCAATATGTATCCTTACACTAGCACATGTGTAAATGGGTGTGCAGGTTCTACATACTATGCGGCCTTTTTCTTAAAATATCATATTTCAAGTCTCTGTGTGAAAGCTCTAAACTGACTGCAAGTTCTACATACTTCCTGGGGAAATTACTAATTAGCGAATTTGTAAACCATGTCCAATGGTACCCATACAGGTTCTATGCGCATCTTTCTTTCTCGAACCTTTTTACAGCAAGCTTGTAAGAAGGGCTATGCCTGCATTACCAACCTACAATGTTCCGTTACAAATTGTATTTTGCTATGCAGTGAATGGGAAATTTGCAGTGGAGAAATGGTGACACATCTTCAGAGAATTCCAAGGTATGATGAGATTACTCAAAAAGTGGACATATCTTATCTTGAAGTATTTCAAGATAATAAAGAAAACCTTTTATTTTCACTTAGTTCCTTCCTGTGCTCGTTAGGTCTTTTAACAGTCTCCCCTTACTGTTGAATAGTAAAATCTAACCACGTTTTACTGAAAATACATTGAGCAACTTATCCCCTATATATGTTCTTGCTACGCAGAGGGGCACGGCACGCCCGCGGTTAGGACCGCACACAGCATATGTAACCAGCACGGCGCGGCTGGGCGTCACGGCCCGAAGCCCACTGCAAAGGCGGCAACCCAACGGCGTGCCAGCTCGCCACTACCCGGATAGCAGCTGCAGCAATTGCTCAAATGCAGGTTAATTGTTGCCTTTAGGGAGAAGAATCCTATATTTTTTCGTGCTCAAATGAGAAACATGAAAATAGAAGGTACTTCCATGTATCTTTACTTGGAATTATGCATAGATTTAAGCAACAAGCTTCAATAGTGACTACATGTTACCTCATCATGTTTCAGTCCTCGGTTGTGCTTGCATCCGTTCAAAGGCATAAGGCATTCTCTGTTCATCTGAGACAGATTTCTAGAGCTGAAGACAAATCTTTCAACTCCCTTGTTGTGTTCTTACTAATTTATGAGGAGCATTGGCCCTTCTAACCATGTATGTAAGATCCCTCAAGGAACAGCTCGTTTGTCAGGACAATTACCAGTTAATATTTCTACATTGTAGATAGTTTGTGGTGAATATAAGGAAAATTCAATCCATTGAAAAATACCATTGTGCTGCTAGGTTTGATTATTTATATATATAGCCATCATATTCAACCGTGTATACATAGATTGAGATAATGTCATGTCCCAGTGCCCTTCCCTACTACTAGCTTATTTATACTCATATAAGTTAGAAGTAAAACTGTTGCGAAGTTCCATTTACAAAATTTGCGAAGCCTCAGGAGTCAGGCCAAGATTCCGCCTTGTATGCCAAAGTACTACTATCCAGATGATCTGTTTTGTGCTATGAACTTAAAGCTTCCGCTCCTTTAGCAATGCTTTAATAGGCGTTTGGTCTGCAACTGTTTTGTAATATATCAACTGCGTATTTAGCTTTCAGAATGAACTAAATCTCCTCTGGTATGATGAAAGAACAACCAGCAGCAGGCAATGGATAAATGTTAATTTTTTTACTAAATGTTTCATAGTGAGATTTCTATGTGCTATATCTAGCGGTAGTGTTTTACTACTACTTAAAAGTACTAGGAGAAACTCACCATTTAGTAGCGAGGGGCTAGTCCCATGCCCAACTCTCCGACTAGGTATACCGTAAACTTGGTGTGCGGCCTATTAAGAGCAAGGTCAGAGTCAAGAGTTTAACTATATAAGTCAAATTATAAGAGCTAAGCTATACAATAGTTAGTCTCCTACTTGTCTATAAACTTTTTTATATGTTTTTTATTCTCTTTTTTATTTCTCCTCACATATATCTCTATTTAGGACCCACTACTGCCTATACTTTCATGCCCAACTTTCATAAGAGCCAAGCTCTCTTCTCTCTCCTTCCTTTTCTCATCCCATCAGCAAAAATTAAGTGACTAGTTTGGCTATAAGACAATTGTTGTACTTACTCTTAGCCACCTTGACCAAGGCCGCCAACCATGGCATGGACACCTAAGAGAACTGACAATGCTAGACGGCTTGACACACAAGTGGATTGATGCTTGTCCCGGTATGACAGACACTGTTGAGAAGCTCTGCTTACCATGCACTGTAATTTTGTTATCCTAAATGCTAAACAGTCAACCACGCTAACTTCATTTAGAGGCGATTTGCACTGTAGCAGAAAATATACATATAAAATTATATTTTTCTATATTTTTTAAGAGAAATTTGAGGCATAAATATAGTTTTACAATTTGATATAGATAAATGATATTTTTGTTCCATTTTCATCCTTACTCACAGGTAATTTTCTCTTGGGATAAAGTTGCAGGATCATGAAGATGACTATCCAGATTCAGTATCCTGATTGAATCTATTCTTACATTCCATTATGCAACTACTAGGAAAAAATCTGTGAGCGCCATTTATGATCTGATTAAAATCTGTATACTTTTTGGATATGATTGTATTTCTTTATTACTACTCTCAAGTTTAGAGATTCCATGTCCTAGTCTATTTTCTAAGCTGCTACTTTCTTCTATGATTGCTTCTTCAGAGAATTTTGTCTTCTAAAAAATTGGATTTGTTAGACAATAAGATAACTCATAGTTTGTTGTAGTCTTGGCTCGCAAGTCAAGATCATTCGGTTAGCATATCCTGTTGTAAAGCTTAAGTTTGTAATAGACGCCAATTAGCTATTTAACAAGAACCGAGAGCTTCTAGGAGAGATCATCTCATTCCACGTACTTTTACATGGTACCTAGAGCCTCCTTCCTCAAGGGCTCAATCCTCTTCCACTGCACATGCATCGCTCTGCCCTAAGGGGTTCTCAGGCTGTAGGGTTCATCAAGAATGGCACAATGGATCACGGCTTCAAACTAGCAAACACACTTCTATAGTTCTATCCAAAAATGGATCACAAATAAGACATAGAGATTTCATTACCGAAGCTTAGTACTAAGAGAACCAACTAAGAGCCAGCAGCAATCCTTTATTCGCAGTCCCAAACCAGCAAAAATTAAGCTAAACAGAGGTACTACACATAGAAGGCACCATAGCAGTCGGACCAAGAACGGTGGTGGCGCACTAGTGCTGGGCCAGCCATGCACTGCCGCTAGTCTGGGCATGGCAGCAGTGTCATACGAACGGCGCCTCCTGGCCTAATGCGAAGAAAGCGCCGGTCGGGCCGCCTTCCGAAAGCAGCGTCACCTTCACCACGTTGGCTGCGCCCTCTGTGGACGTCAGTAGGCCATTGTTCCTAGTCATGTCGGTCTTCACGTACGACCCAGGATGCGCGCAGTTGATGCGCAGCTCAGGATGCCTCCCCGCCAGGATCCTCGAGTACGAGTTCATGGCCACCTTCGCCACCTTGTATGATGAGAACTCCGTCGGCCACCCGCGGGCGTCTAGCGCGCCGGCCTCGAAGTCCCGAAGGAACGTGGCTAGCACCTCGTCCAGCCTCTCCTCCGTCAGGTTCTCGATGTCGTCCAGCTCCTGCTTCAGTTCCTCGTTTCTGATATGCTACATCAGAACCACGTTTTAAATAGGAGGCCATAATGGCATTATAGCTGACTAGTCCGTCAACCCGTGCTTTCGCACGGGTTAGAATCTTATGGACATAAGAATTATTTCTATTTCATATTTTAATCGATAAAAAACACATGTTTTATAAACATCATTTTGGTTCAAACATATTAGTCATAAAACATGGTTGTTCATTTTCTAATTATCTATCATAGAGGTAGATAATTAGACGTAAATTTAGGTTCACTTTACATAGGTGGCTTGATTAAACTTTATGTTGTTTTACACAATCGCAAAGATAGGTAATATGTCGAATGGATGTTTCATAATAGCATATGTTGGTAAGTTGAAAGTAAACATATATTATTCTTCATAATAGTAGGGGCGGTTAACTTATAAAAAGTATTAATACATTATTTTAATCACCTTTTGTCGGTGCTAAAACTAGTGGTCCTAGTACCAACGAGTGAATTTACATGCGTGCTCCCAACCCTGGATGGTGTGCAAGAAGGACACAAGAAGGATTTGTATTATCCCGCACCAAGGTGCCCTGTAGGTAGGGTGTACAAGCAGGTGGAGAGAGGGAACTGGCCCCAAGTCTCGTGTGAGATGACTGTGTGTGTGTGTGTGTTTGCCAAGGAGATTGCTTGACTTGCTTGGTTGGATTCCCCTGTCCTCGGAAGGACCCCCGTCCCCCCCTTTTATAGCCGGAAGGGGAGGGACGGGCTTTACAGTACAGTGTTTGAATAGGAAAGACGGTGGTGGGCGCCGCCTCATCCCGCCGAGGCCTTGGGGCTCCCCTCTCTCCTTGTGCCGAGGCCCCTGGGTGAGGGCGGCGGTTCTTGTCTTGCACGGCGCCAAGATTGTCTATGGCGGGCGCCTGCCTGCGGAGTCGGCGCTCCTCGTTCTTGGCGAAGGAGGGGACGTGCGCCTCGCAGGGGTCGGGCGTGGGGCGTCATGATGAGCGTGCCCAGGCAATCGTGGCCTGCTGTAGCTTTGACTCATTCCCGGTCCGGGGCCCCAGGGGCCGCGGTATCGCAGAATCGTATCTGGCGCGGCCGATAGAGATACAGCGTATGTGGCTATCTCTCGCCGGGCCTGAAGCTCAGGTGCATGGGGCCAAATGCCGGGCACCGGAAGACGGCCGCCGTAAGAGGTGGCGCCCGTGCTCCTGCCCCGGGATGCGGCGTGCTCCGTATTTGACTCTCGTGATGGGACCACATTACGGGGTTAGTCATCATGATGCCTTACTGCGGTGAGGCATGGCCGCCAGCGCTGTAGGGATTGCGTAATCGTGAGCGCGGGCGCAGAGGTGCGTAGTGGTGACGGACGGCTCCCATCCACGCCGGGGCTAGCGTCGCCCGATCACCACCGTGGGAAGGCGGGCGGTAGATATACGTCAAGTCAGTGGTCGATCTTTGACCAGGTGATGCGGCGCTGCCGTCGCCCGAGGCCTTAGCGCGGGGGCTCGGTCGGGACGGAAGGCGGGGAACTCGTCCAAGGCCCTCGCATGGAGGCTTCGGGCGAGGCGGAGTGTTAGTGCCCGTCCGAGACCTCAGCAGGGAGGGCTCGGTCGGGACGGAAGGCGGACGCCGCCCGAGGCCTCTGCTGAGAGGCTCGGGCGAGTCGGAAAGCGGACGCCCGTTCGAGGCCTCTACGGGGAGGCTCGGGCGAGACGGAAAACAGGAACTCGTCCGAGGCCTTGGCAAAGGAGGCTTGGACGGGCGGAAAGTTAGCGTTTGCTTGAAGTCCCAGCAATGTGGGCTCGGGGGTGTTAGTGTGCAGTGCGCTGGGCCTTGGCAGGCCGTGTTTTGTTACTGTGTGGCCTAGTTTTGCGTTTCTTGGGCCTAATTGTTAGGAGGGCCCTTATTTTGGTCCCCGACAGTAGCCCCCGAGCCTTTGAAGGAGTGGGAGCACTCGTTCAGAGGCTGAGGTCGTGCTTCTTTGTCTAGTTCCTGCCGGGCTAGCTGTTAGATGCTCTAGGCGTTCCCTACGCTGGGTGCGCGCGAGCGCACCGGCGGGTGTAGCCCCTGAGGCCTCGGAGGGGCGTGAGTGATCCTTCGAGGGCTTGTACGTGCTTGGTGAGGGTGTTCTGCTCACCTCAGAGACTGTTCTCCGGTGGGGGCGCGCGAGCGCACCCGCCGGGTGTAGCCCCCGAGGCCTCGGAGGAGTGTGGGTGCTTCTCCGAGGGCTTACATGTTTCCAGTCAGAGTGTTTCTGTCGTTTGCCGAGTCCCCGGGGGGCATGACGCGTGGTTAGATGACGTTTCCCTACTCCGGCCGCTGTGCCGGGGTAGCCCGAGCCCCGTTCTGGCGTGGGGCGGCCGCGAGGTACTTGGTCGTTAACTTCGTGAACGCCTCGCGCATCCCTTCCGCAGGGAGGAGGGTGGATTTTGTCACGCTGTCGGTGACGAGTGTCACACGCAACTAGATCCGGTGAGCTGTTAACGGGAGGATCAAGTGAAACGCCTCGTGCCCCGCTCTCGTTAGGGGTTTATTGGGCCCGGAGGCGCGTTTCATAAGAGCCTGCACAGTGTCCCTGAGGCGGGGCTCGGGTCCCGTCCGCCGGGTCCCGAGGGCTCGGTGCTCTCCCACGCGGGATCCCCCTTTCTCAGGCTGCCGTGCTGGCCTCGGATGCTACAAGGACGGCCCCTGCTCGCGCAGGGCTATGCTGTGTATGAGGCCGTCCGAGCTGCCGACGACTCTGCTGTCCCGAGGGAGCTGTCGAACCCCCGAGATGGGCGCCTTCGTACCCACGGACCGTAATGGGCGTCGCCCGGCTCCTTCCAGGGAAGGAAGCGCTTGTGTGAACACCCCCCGCGGTGGGGGACGTGGGCGCGCCCTTTCAGGTGGCCAGCGCGGGATGTGGAGGCGCCCGCGAAGCGGTGGCGGGCCCCACTTTCTCCGTCGTGGCAGTTGCCGTGCGCGCGTGCTTGCGGGTCCCACAGGGGATGTGATGTGCGGCGCTGCGGCTGCCACCGACGCGCGCCGCGCCAGTCCCCCGGGTTCCGTGTGCCGGGATTTTATGTGGAGAAAAAATTCTGCATCGTGCGTGAGGCGCCGCGGGGCCGTGTGGTTGGGCCGCCCGTCGCCGCCGGCGCTGGGTCTCCGTGCGACGTGTACTCGAGTGGGAAATCCCGGGCGCGATCATGCATTAAATGCGGGTAGGTGAACCGACTGGGGTTTTTGGGTATAAATACCTGGTGTGGGCGGCCGTCTGGTTTTCTTCTCGCCTTCCTCGCCCTTGCGCCCGCTTTCGTTTCCTCCGCCGCCGCCATCTGCATCCAGCGCCGCCGAGAGGGAACGGGAGCGAGAAGGGAGAGAAACCACCTGCATCTGCCCTAGCCCACCGTCGCCATGGCGCCGAGGCCCGAGATCGTCGGCGCGGAGGAGTGGGAAACGAGCTCCGTGACGCCGCCGAGCCGACGACGCCGTGGGGAAGGGGCTTCTCCGCCCCTGCGCCGACCAGGCCTCGCCGGAGTGGATTGTTCCGCCGGCCGACCACCTGTCCCCGCACCCGCCTCCGGGGTACGTCGTGAGCTTCACGACGTTCCATGAGAACGGGTTCGGGATGCCGGTGGGCCGGTTCTTGAGGGCCATCCTCGAGTACTACGGCCTGGAGCTGCAGAACCTCAACCCCAACTCCATCACGCAGCTGGCGGTGTTCGTCGCCCTGTGCGAGGGGTACCTCGGAGTCGAGCCCCACTGGGATCTCTGGCTCTATTTCTTCGAGGGCACCCTCTACTTCAAGGGGCGTAGGGAAGGGGAAGACGATGCCCGTCTGGCTGCCGGGAGCTGCATACCGCAGCCGCGGAATCGCCAAGGGATTCCTACATCCCGATGAGGCTCGCCTCCTTCAACCGCGGCTGGCGCGCGAAGTGGTTCTATCTCCGAAACGACTTCGGTCACCTGCCCGCTTTCACCGGGAAGGTGTTTGAGGCGGAGCCCGCAAGGTGGAGGGAGGAGATCATCGAGGAGAAGACCACTCCGCTGAAGAAGGTGTTCCGGGCCTTGAAGATGCTGACCCAGAAAGGGTTGGATGCGTCGGTCGTCATCGCCGCCTTCCACCAATGGCGAGTCCTGCCCCTCATGTCGAGGCGGCTTTTCCTGTTCGACATGCAGGAAAGGAGCCCCTGGGCTGGGACAAGGATGTCGTCCGTCGACCTCGAGTTCGATGAGGTTGTCGAGCGGACGAAGGAGGCGGCGACGGTGACCGACCCTTCCCTCCTCTACAGGGTCGCGATGCGCCCCCACCCGGATGCCATCTCCGTGGTGAGTTCCTTTGATTGTGCTTGTATCGTTGATGCCCGCATCTCCCCCTTTATCCTCACCTTGTTCTTTTCCTCGCAGGGACTGGCCGGGAAGTTGAAAGCGTCGAAGCCTCCCGTCTCCGCGGTGAAGGAGGCTAACAAGGCCATCGCGGCGGAGCAGAGGAAGGAGAAGAAGAAGAAGGAGAAGAAGAAGGACCGAAACATCCGCAGGGAGGGTGAGAAGCGCGCCCTGGAGAAACGGAGGCGCCGGCAGGAGGAGGAGGGACTCCCCCGGGAGCCGACGCCCTCTGACACCCCCGGCGCTGATGACGATGATGAGGATGACGACGAGGAGGAGGAGGACTACAGCTTCTTCGGCTTGGCCGCATCGCCCCCCCGTGAAGAAAGGGAGTGGTCGCCGTGGCCGTTGAAGGACACCGCCCCCCCCCCTCACTCCGCCGAGGCTTCAAACGGGCGGCCGGAGACGTGACTCCGTCGGGAGGGGCGAGGCCCCCCCGAGTCATCCCATGCCGTCGGGCCCCGCCGGGGCGGCTCGGTCCTGCCCCCGGAACGGCCCGAGGTGGCGGGGAGGACCGCCGAGGGTGAGGCGCAGGCCTCGGCCGAAGAGGCGGCGACGCCGGGGGCCAGCGGCCCTGTGTCTGCGTGATCCCCGAGTCGCGCGGGCCGAGGACACCCAGGTCCGAGCCCCAGCCGAGCACGGCTCCATGAACCGATCGTTTCAACCGCCCGGTCGCTGGTAGGTGTTTGTCCTTTTAGTCTTCCGCCGCTCTTCTTTTTTTTTTTTTTTTTTGAAGACTCACTCTTCTTGCTACCGCAGCAAAAAGCGCAAGACGGCCCGGCCCCGGCCCCGCTCGCTCCGCGCAAGCGGCGAGGCTACAGGAGCGATACGGCGAGCGCCACTGCTGCCCCTGGGGTGGTGGCGCCGGCGGCGCCCGAGGAAGCGGTGACCGAGGCGCCCTCGGCTGGAGCCACCCTCCGCCCCGACGGAGAGGGGGCGCAAGCGCCCGGCGCGGAGGCGTGGACGGGCGCCCGTCGTGGAGGCCGTGGACGGCGCCCGCCGCTGAAGCCGTGGACGGGCGCATCCCCGATGGCCACCGGTGACGTGGTCATGGAGGAGCGAGCGCCCGTTCCGCCCCTAAGCCGCGCCCGACGTAGGAGGTGGTGGAGATCCCCTCCGGGGAGGGAGACCGCCCCGCAAGGGGGAAAAGAGGTGGTCGCCGCGGATGCTACCTCCTCAAAGCGGCAACCGTATGGGGTCGTCGACCAGCGGCGCCCGCCGAGGGGTCCTCCAAATGAACGTGCCGCCGCGTATTGTCTGGTCGGACCGCCGGGACCCGGAGGACCGGCCAGCCTACGTGGCCGGACGACGCCTTGGAGTCGACCCGGTGGGAGCAAAGCGGATAAGTACATGAAGTCGGCCAAAAACCTGCTTGGTACGCTCTCGCCGATCTTCTCCGGGGACCTCCCCCGACCTGTTGAAGGTAATACAAATATTTGTGGTCGAAACCTTACCTTGGCACGAGCGCCCAAAGGCGGCTAATCCGTTGGCCCCGATCGTTGTAGGATCCGGGCGATGGCGTCCGGGAGAAATCGAAGTTTCCCCGGTTCAGTCCGGCCTCGACGAGGCGCTCCATCTCCAACGATGGGAGGCAAACCAGGCTGCGCACCGAGCTGGCTGCTCGGAACGAGGAGCTCGACAAGCTCCGCGCCGAGAAGGAGGCGATGAGGACGGCGCTTGCCGAGCCTCTCCGGCACCATCGGGACCTTGACAGAGAACCCGGTGAATATGGACACCGATCACCGCTTTTTGTCGACGACGTCACCATGGTGCGGGCCGAGCTTGGGCAAGCGCTGAATGAGGCCATCCAGCTCAAGGCGCAGCTGGGGTGGAGGAGGTGGTGCGGACGGAAGGTAAGTCTTTGTCGTTTTTGGGGCCACATCTTTGCATTCCAGCTCCAAGGCTGACCCCCTCGGGCGGATGCAGATCCGAGGAGGAAGTCGTCTGAGCAAGCGGCGGACCTCGCAAAAGTGCAGACGGCCTACTCCTCGGCGCAGGCGAGCTCGAGGCCCCGAAGGAGAAGGTCGGAGCCGTTTGCACAGCGGTCGAGGCTGGCGAAGTCCGCCGGCAAAGAAGCCCACCGGGCCGCCGGGAGGCGTTGCCCGTGACGGGTGGAAGGAAGGCCCACGCCGCCCTTCGCCCGGCCTTCGGACGGGCGTGTCGCACACCTTGGCGATGACCCTCTCCCACTATGACCTTGACCTCCCCAAAGTTTCCGAGGGGCTCGTCGTCGCCGAGGACGAGGAGGGTCGCGAGAGGGAGGTGTTCGACGAGCCGCTTCACTGGGTGAAGAGGCCACGATCAAGGCTGGGTCGGGTACTTCCGCATGGCGATCCTCCCCGACGCCGCCGAAGGAGCCGACGCCACCGACGCTATGGATGCCGCCACTGGGGGAGGAGGGGGTCGGACGCCCCCAGCTGAAGTTCGCATGTTGGGCCGAAGCGTGCCCATGTAAAAAAAACTTGATTAGTTTTTTGTTATTCGTCTGTTGACAAGTACCGTGGGCCCGCCGAGGCCTTATGATTTGCTTTTCGTTTTCTGTTTACTTTTCGTGCCTTTGATTCTCGCCTCGTACTTAGATTAGGGCCCTCACGGGGGGACACAGGAGTCCTTAGTCAAAGGTGGTTAAGCAGGCACCATAGCATGGGGGCGTGGGCGGCCTCGTGGCTTTCCCGGCCTTGACGTTTGGAGCAGCCCCTCCTCAAAGCATGAGGTACCTCGTCCTATGGTAGTGAGTAGGAGTGTCGTAGCGCATGGGCGTAAGCAACTCCGTAGCTCAACCAGCCTTAGGTTTCGGAGTAATCCCTCCGTTACCCTTTTTCCAAGCGTTCGAGATTTGTAACACGAAAATGTTCGAAAAATGATTAACAAAAAAGTGCGCTTACAGAGTGCCTTTCAGGAGGGAGTTCCCCCCCTGCCTAGCCCCCCGAGGGAGGCTCGGCTTTGATGGGTCAAAGCCGAGTCTCGCTCAGCCCGAGGCGGTGTAAGTGTAGTTGAGGTCCTCCCCCCCGAGGGCCTCGGACATGTTTCTTATTTGCAGAAAATTGTAAAAGTGTTTTCCATTCTTCTTTCGAGAAACATGGAGTACAACTATAAGTAAGAACTTGGGAACTTAAGGGTAGAAGCGACGTAGCTGTTGAATGTTCCAAGCGTTGTTGAGGACTTCTCCATCCTCATTGGCGAGCTTGTATGCGTGCCCGGCTTGAGGACTTCGACGACGATGAAGGGTCCTTCCCAAGGCGGCGTGAGCTTGTGGCGCCCCCTCGTTGTCTTGGCGGAGACGAGCACCAGATCGCCTTCCTTGAGGTCTCGGCTCGGACCCGCTGGTCGTGGTAGCGTCGGAGGGACTGGCCGGTATCTTGCCGAGTGTAGGAGGGCGGCGCCCCCCGGCCTCGTCAAGCATATCCAATGAGTTCTCCCGAGCCAACCGGGTTGCGCCACTCCTCATAGGACTTGAGCCTCGGAGAGCCAAATTCCAAGTCGGTGGGAAGGACGGCCTCGGAGCCGTATACCGGAAGAAAGGCGTGAACCCCGTGGCTCGGCTCGTTGTCGCCCCGAGGCTCCAGAGGACCGAGGAGAGCTCCTCGAGCCACCTTTTTGCCGAACTTGTCGAGCTTGTTGAAGATCCGAGGCTTGAGTCCTTGCAAGATCATCCCGTTGGCCCGCTCCACCCGCCCGCTCATTCGTGGGTGCGCGAATCGGTGACCGCATAATGCGTATCCGGTGCTTGTCGCAGAAGTTTCTAAACTTCGCCCCCGTGAACTGGGTGCCGTGGTCGGTGATGATAGAGTTCGGGACTCCAAAGCGGTGGACGATGTCGGTGAAGAAGAGCACCGCCCTGCTCGGATCGAATGTTGGTGACGGGCGCGCCCGATCCACTTGGAGAACTTGTCAATGGCGACAAGCAAATGGGTGAAGCCTCCGAGCGCCTTCTTGAGAGGTTCTACCAAGTCCAAACCCCACACGGTGAAGGGCCATGTGATCGGGATGGTCCGGGAGTGCCCGAGCCGGTAGGTGTGCGTCGACGAGCGTAGTAATCGCACCCGCGCAGTGCGCACTACCTCGGTGGCGTCGGCGACCGCGGTTGGCCAAGAGAATCCCTCGCGGGAAAGCGCCGACGAGGGAGCGGGGAGCGGCGTGGTGGCCACACACCCCGGCGTGGATTTTGCGAACCAGGGGCAAGGCCATCCTCGACCGTGACGCATCGCTGCGGGACCCCGAGGGGCTTCGCTTGTAGAGGTAGTCCTCGATGACGACGAAGGACTTTGCTCTTCTCGCGATGCGTCTGGCTTTGATTGAAGTCCTCGGGAGGGTTCCCCGAACGATCCAATCGAGGTATGGCTTTCTCCAGTCCGACTTTTGGGGTCGGCTTCCGGATCCTCCCCGTCGATCTCCATGACCATGGGGTTTGACGCCGAGGACGCCTCGGAGTCCGAGGGGGCCTCGGTTTCAAAGCGGACCTTGGACATCTCCCCAGCCCCCGAGGGGGGGTCAGAGCGATTCTCCGTGGCCTCCTCCCCGTTTCTTTGAGTGTGATGGAGGGAGCCGTGAGGTCCTTTGTGAAGACGTCGGGGGGCAGGGGCTCTTCCGGCGGCGATCTTGGCGAAGTTCGTCGGCAGCCTCGTTGTACCTGCGGACGACGTGGTTGAGCTCAAGGCCCTCGAACTTGTCTTCTGTGGCGCCGCACCGCCTTGCAAAGACGCTGGGGTCCATCTTGGGGTCGTGGCAGCTTGAGTCCTTCATGACCTGGTCGATGACAAGTCTGCGAGTCCCCCGGACATCAAGGCGCTTGATGCCGAGTTCGATGGCGATCTTCAATCCGTTGAGTAGGCCCTCGTACTCCGCCATGTTGTTTGACGCTGGGAAGTGGAGGCGGATTACGTGTCGCATGTGCACCCCGAGGGGGGAGACAAAGAGGAGGCCAGGCCGGCTCCAGTCTTCATCGAGGGGACCGTCGAAGTACATCATCTAGCACTCCACCCGAGCCGGGCGGCGGTAGGCGAGTATCGGTCCACTCGACGATGAAGTCAGCCAAGACTTGAGACTTGATAGCCTTCCTTGGCGCGTAGGAGAGGGTTTCCCCCATGAGCTCAACGGACCACTTGGCGACCCGCCTTGAGACTTCCGATTTTGGAGGATCTCCCCCAACGGGAAGGAGGAGACCACCGTCACGGGGTGAGCGTCGAAGTAGTGCCGGAGCTTGCGCCGGGTCAGAACCACCGCTTAGAGCAATTTTTGGATCTGCGGGTAGCGGATCTTGGTCTCGGACAACACCTCGCCGATGAAGTAGACCGGTCTACGGACCCGGCAGGGGTGTGGCCCTCCTCCCGCCTCTCGACGACGATGGCCGCACTGACTACCTGCGTCGTTGCGGCAACGCATGAGGAGGAGGGGCTCCCCTTCGGCTGGGCGGACGAGGATCGGGCGCCGGTGAGGGCGGCTTTTGAGCTTGTCGAGGGCCTCCCGGGGCCTCGGAGGTCCGTGAGAAGCGCCGGACTTTCTTAGGAGGCGATAGAGGGCAGGCCCTTCTCGCCGAGCCGTGAGATGAAGCGGCTTAGAGACGCCAGAGACACCCCATGACTCGCCGCACGCCCCTTCAGTCCTCGATCGGCCCCATGCTCGTTACCGCAGTTACCTTCTCCCGGGTTGGGCTCGATGCCGCTTTGAGACGATGAACCCGAGGAGCATGCCTCGGGGACCCCGAAGACGCACTTCTCGGGGTTGAGCTTGACGCTCTTGGCCTTGAGACACCGAAAAGTGACCTCAAGGTCGAGATGAGGTTGTCGGCCTCCTTGGTCTTGACCACGATGTCGCCGACGTAGGCCTCTACGGTTTCGCCGATGTGGTCTCCGAAACGCCCAAAGATGCACCGGCCGATACGTGGCCCCAAGGCGTTCCTCGAGCCCGAAGGGCATTGTCACGTAGCAAAGACATACCGAAAGGGGTGATGAAGGAAGTCGCGAGCTGGTCGGACTCCTTCATCTTGATTTGGTGGTAGCCGGAATAGGCATCAAGGAAGGATAAGAGCTCACACCCGAAGTGGAGTCGACTATCCGATCGATACGTGGTAAGGGAAAAGGGACTTTCGGACATGCTTTATTTAGACTAATATAATCTACACACATCCTCCATTTCCCACTCTTTTTCCTAACCAAGACAGGGTTAGATAACCACTCGAGGGTGGAACACCTCCTTGATGAACCCGCCGCCAAAAGCTTGTTCACCTCCTCGCCAATGGCCCTGCGCTTCTCCTCGTCAAATCGGGCGCAGACGCCGCTTCACCGGCTTGGACCCGGCACGGATGTCAAGGGAGTGCTCGGCGACTTCCCTCGGAATGCCCAAGCATGTCCGAGGGACTCCACGCAAAGATGTCGACGTTTGCGCGGAGGAAGTCGACGAGCACAACTTCCTATTTCGGGTCGAGGGAGGCGCAGATCTTCACCGCCTTGCCAGATGGAGAGGCGGGGTCCAGCGGGACCTCCTTCACTCCGTCGGACGGCTCGAATGCGCCCGGCGTGACGCTTGGTGTCGAGGGGCCTCGGAGATCGCCCACGCCTCGGCGTGCTCGACCGCCTCCACGTCGCAGCTTGAACGCGTGTTCGTAGGGAGGAGCCAACGGTGATGACGCCATTAGGGCCCGGCATCTTGAGGAGAAGGTAAGTGTAGTTGGGGACGGCCATGAACTTCGCATACGCGGGACATCCGAGGATTCCGTGATAGGTTCCTCGAAAGTCAACCACGTCGAAGGTGATGACCTCCTTGAGAAAGTTCGACGGCGTCCCAAAGCAGACCGGGAGGTCGATCAGCCCGAGGGGCCAGGCGTCTACCCGCACTATGCCCCGAAAAGGGAGAGCTACCGGGCCGAAGCCGTGAGCGCTCTATCCCCAACAAGCTGAGGATTTCGGAGTAGAGGATGTTAAGGGCACTTCCGCCATCCATCAGCACCTTGGTGAGCCGCACGTTGCCGACAATGGGGTCGACCACGAGCGGGTACCGCCCCCCGGCCCGCACGTAGAGCGGGTGGTCGTCGATGCTGAAGGTGATGGCGTCGGCGGACCACGGCAGTGTACTGCGGAGTGGTGGGGTGCACCGAGAATATATCTCGACGTTCGCGCTTGATCTGGCGCGCTGGTGAGGTTCGCCCGCGGCCGAGCCCCCGATGACCATGAAAACGTCATGGACCTCAGGGAACTCCTCGCCTTTGATTTCCCCCTCCTTCTTCTTCTTATCCTCAGGTGGTGGAAGCTTCTGGTAGAAGCGACAAGCCAAATCGCACTCCCCCATAGTGTGCTTGACGGAAACTTATGGAAAGGGCAGGGATTTTTGAGCATGTCGTCGAAGGCCCGGGCCCGGGGCCTCGGGGGTCTTGCGGTCACCGTGGCAACGATATCGTCCCCTGAGTCCACCTCTTTCTTGCCCTTCTTCCCTTTGTGCTTGTTCTTCTTGTTTTTTCTGGGGCCGCGGGTTGCCTCCCCCTCGGCATTGTCCTCCTTCCGCTTCCCTTTGCCGCCGACGTCGCGGAAAATCGCTCCCACCGCCTCCTCGCCGGAGGCGAGTTCGCCGCCACCTCGAACAGCTCGTTGGCGGTGGTTGGCATCTTCCGCCCAACTCATGGACGAGCTCCTTGCAGGTCGTGCCGTCAAGGAATGCACTGATGATGGCAGTGCCGGCCACGTTGGGCAGCTCCGTACACTTCTTCGAGAAGCGCCTGATGAAGTCACGTAGCGTCTCGTCGGGCCTCTGGCGGCAGCTGCGGAGATCCCACGAATTCCCCGGGCGCACGTATGTGCCCCCGGAAATTTCCCACAAAAACCCCGACTAGCTCGGACCGGTCGCGGATTAATGGGCGGGAAGATGCTCCGACCAAGCGCGTGCCGAATCACCCAAGTGCAGCGGAAGGTTGCGGATGATAAGCCGGTCGTCCGCGCCGCCAAAGCTGGCATGCCAGGCGGTAGTCGTTGAGCCAAAACCTCGGGTTCGTTTCTCCCGAGTATTTGGCAAGATTGGCCGGCCGTCGGAACCGGAAAGGGAACCCGTGCGCCGCGGATCTCCGGCTGAAGGCGGCGCGGCCCGGAGGATCGGCATCGCCACGGTCCTCGTCGCTATCGCGCCTTCCGCCCTGCGTGGGCGGGCGGTCGCATCCGGCCCGGGCTCCTTCCTTTCGCGGCGTTGTTGATGACGTTGCGTGCGTCACCATCGTCGATCTTTGCCGCGGTCGTCCCGAAAGACGCCGCGGATCGGCCTCCGCGATGGGTCCCGATGGACCGAGGCTTCGCCGCGTCGTGGGTGCTCTTCGTCCTCCTCATCCCTCGATGTCCGATGCCGGGAGGCCGAAGCTTTCAGCTTCTTTGGACAATAGCGGTCTCGAGATAATCTCGCAGATCATCTCGAATCCGCCGCCCTCGGGGGTGGATGGTTCCGCATCGACCGGACGAGGAGGGCAGCCGCCACGACGTTATGACTTGCACGTGGGAAGATGGGGGACGCTCTCCACCCTCGTCGTTGACGATCCTTCCGGTGACGCCACGCGGCGTCGACGAGCGGCGGGGGCTAGGATTGCGTGCCGCACGGTGGGCATGCTCGTACGCTTCTATCTCCTGTTGTAACGAGGCGACGGTCGCGCTCGAGCCTGTCCCCAAGCTCCCCGAATCCGCTCGATAGCGGGGACGCCGTGGCCTCCGAGGGGTAGCCGGTAGTTCGCCCCGGTCCCCGGAGGAGGGCCCGGATGCGCCGGAGTTTGTGGCCCCGGCCCGGAGGCCGGGATGTGCTAGGGTCCTCGGGGTTGCGCCCGCCGGAGTCAAGCCTCGGGGCGGGCACGGGATCACGGCCCCGGCCGCCGCCGTTGTTGCCGTTGCCGCCACGCCGAAGTTCACCGATCTCCACGTGAAAGCATTCACGAAGTCGGATCGTACATGTCGCCCGGGGAGTCGAGGGGGCCGCCGAAAGCGGGCGGCATGCTCCGGAAGGAACCCCCGGGCCCGCGGTCCTCGAGGTAGCGCCGGATCGGGTGGATGTAGCGCTCGCGGAGTGGCGCCGCTACTCCTCTGCCTAACAGTACTCTTCGTAGGCGTGGATGGATCCGTCGGGGATGTCCGCGTCGAGGTGCTCCGTGGGAGCGCCGACGGCGTGGGACGCCTTCTCCGAGCTCCCATGACGGTGGAGCATTATGCTTGCGCGACGTGGCAGCAGGCGTTGACCGTGCCAAATGGTGGCGTGGTGGCGGCGGCGGCCTGGCGTCGCCCAGCCACAACGCCGCAAGGTCCTCCCTCCGCAGGCTGCTGGCGTCGTGGTGCGTCCGTCCGCTCGGCGGGAACGTGCGCCACGGCGCGCCTCTGCGCGACGGCCGGGCGGTGGGTCCACCGGGCGGGTCGAGGTCCCGGACTCGGCCGGGAGAAGTTCCATGTCGTCTTGGACCCCGTTGACACGAACTCGAGCTCACCAAACCGGATCGGGGTCCCTAGCTCCGGTAATTTGGAGCGCGGGAGTGGAGTTAGGGCTGGGAATCCCCGAAATGTCGTTCTTGGCCATTCCGGAGTTTTGGCGAGAAGGAAAAGCGAAAAGCACGCACAAGCCCCTACCGCGCGCGCCAACTGCCGGTGCTAAAACTAGTGGTCCTAGTACCAACGAGTGAATTTACGCGTGCGTGCTCCCAACCCCGGATGGTGTGCAAGAAGGACACAAGAAGGATTTGTATTATCCCGCACCAAGGTGCCTGTAGGTAGGGTGTACAAGCAGGTGGGAGAGAGGGAGGCGTCCCCAAGTCTCGTGTGAGATGAGTGTGTGTGTGTGTGTTTGCCAAGGAGATTGCTTGACTTGCTTGGTTGGATTCCCCTGTCCTCGGAAGGACCCCCCCCCCCCTTTTATAGCCGGAAGGGGAGGGACGGGCTTTACAAATCTGATGTTTGAATAGGAAAGACGGTGGTGGGCCGCCGCCTCATCCCGCCGAGGCCTTGGGGCTCCCTCTCTCCTTGTGCCGAGGCCCCGGGTGAGGGCGGCGGTTTCGTCAGCTTGCACGGCACCGCCTTGTCTATGGCGGGCGCCGTTCCGTGTGATCGGCTCCTCGTTCTTGGCGAAGGAGGGGGCGTGCTTGCCTCTGCGAGGGGTCGGCGTGGGCGTCATGATGAGCGTGCCTGTGCTTTAATGGCTGCTGTAGCACGACTCATCTCGATGCAGGCCCCGAGGGGCCGCGGCATCGTTGTCGTATCTGGGCGGCCGGCGTAAATCTGGCGTATGGGGCCATCTCCGTCTGCCCGGCTCACGGAAGCACTGGTGTGCGGCCGGGCACCGGAAGACCCGGCATTTCAGGGAGGTGGCGCCGTGCTCTGCCGGGATGCGGCGTGCTCGTATTTGGACTCCCGTGATGGGACCTGTTCTGGGGGTTAGTCATCATGATGCCCTACGGTGGCGGGCATGGCCGCCACTGTAGGGATTGCGTGAATCGTGAGCGCGGGCGCAGAGGTGCAGAGAGTGGTGGCGGGGCGGCTCCCATCCTGTCGAGGGGGGCTAGCGTCGGCGGCGATCCCACGTGGGAAGGCGGGCGGTAGATATACGTCAAGTCGATTGGTCGATCTTTGACCAGGTGATGGGTGTGCGTGCCGCCCGAGGCCTTAGCGGGGGGCTCGGTCGGGACGGAAGGCGGGAACTCGTCCGAGGCCTCTCGCATGGAGGCTTCGGGCGAGGCGGAGTGTTAGTGCCCGCCCGAGACCTCAGCGGGGAGGGCTCGGTCGGGACGGAAGAGGCCGCCCGAGGCCTCGGGGCCGAGAGGCTCGGGCGAAGTGGAAAGCGGACGCCCGCTCGAGGCCTCTACGGGAGGCTCGGGCGAGACGGAAAACAGGAACTCGTCCCGAGGCCTTGGCAAAGGAGGCTTGGACGGGCGGAAAGTTAGCGTTTGCTTGAAGTCCCGGCAATGTGGGCTCGGGGGTGTTAGTGTGTAAAGGCGTTGGGCCTTGGCAGGCCGTGTTTTGTTACCTTGTGTGGCCTAGTTTTGCGTTTCTTGGGCCTAATTGTTAGGAGGGCCCTTATTTTGGTCCCCGACACCTTTTATAATAGCCGATGTCTACATTCTAGTTACAAATTTTGAGAGTTGTTTCAAACTGTGGTTCACAATAGCAAAAGTCAGCTAATTTAGAGAAAATTTAGGGGATAATTTTGAAATGTCTTTCATAATTACAAACATTTGTGCAAATTTAGGGGGTTACTTTGGAGTCATCTTTCCATTAATGAAAACAACAGAATGGATGTCATATAAGATGGATTCCTTTGTTCCAAGGCTTTCATTTAATAGCTAGATATTTCTAATTAATATGAGAATTTATATTATTTATATATTTTTTCTAGCACCTCTCGATGAGAACTAACGTGAGGGCTAGCCTCCAATTATTAATAGTAAGTACAGATGGATAGGGATATGTATGGATGGATGATAAAAGCTGGTTATTTTAGAGAAAATTTCAAAGGTTATTTTGAACTATCTTTCATAAAATTCACATGTAGATTTAAGGTGGATTATCTGTTATAATAGTAGGTAAATAATTAGATGTAAAATTAGGTTCACTTTAGATAGGTGGCTAGCTTAAATTTAAATACATGGGTTAAACTTTCTATTGTATTAGATGTGTAATACTTCCTCCGTCTCTTTTTATTTGTCGCTTCGCTTCCCGAGACACAAATGCCGGCAATTTTAATAAATAATAAATATCATCGATTAGTATCATAATTAATATCATCGGAAAGATCTTTGGATCTAGTTTTTTAATAAAATTATTTGGAGATATAAATATTATAGGTATTTTCTATATTATAGGTATTTTCTATAAATCAAGTCAAACTTGTGGCACGCATCCCACGGCGACAAATAAAAAGAGACGGAGGGAGTATATCATATGGATATTACATAACGACATATGTTGATAATTTGAGTGTACACTTCGAGGTTATGATGTATTATGTTTCTTAATGGTAGAGGTGCCTAACATATAAAAAATATTAGTAGGCTATATTAAATTATCTTTTGTAGTAGTTGAGGTCTATATTCTACTTATAAATTTAGAGGGTTATTTTAAATTATTGTTCATAATAGCAAACATGGTTAATTTATAGAAAAGTTTAGGGGGTTATTTTGAATTATATTTCTGAATTACAAACATTTATAGTTTAGATGTAAATTTAGGAGTTACTTTGAATCATCTTGCCATCTTGAAACAAATGGATTCCTTGTTCTGAGTCTTTTCGTTTTTTTTTATTAATGTGAGAATTTATTAGTTTCTTTTTTTTTTTTCTAGTGCTTCTAGTGAGAATCAACATGGAGGTATGCGTCCAGTTAGTAATAGTAAGTACAAATGGATATCCATAGATGGATGATCAAAGCTAGTTAATGAAGAGAATATTTTAGGGGCGGGGTATTTTGAATTCTCTTATACTAGTAGGATGCCCCAAGGCGTTCTTCTGCGGATATGAAGTAGAAATGTAAGAAGTTTATAATGATCGAAACTATGAATTAATAGGTACATATTTATGGATGTAGTAGATTAATTGTGGAGGTTGTATCTATTGACATACATGGTATAGATTATTTGAACTGGACATCACCTAAATCTTATCTACCCGAACCCCCGCCCCTACTATACCTGAGGGTCCTTCCCCTCTCAAAATTCTAGGAGTTTTTCTTCATAAAATTATGCATGTTTCGGAGGACCACATGTAATCCATGTGATATGCAGTTTTGCTAGGTTTTTCTTACAAACGGGTTTGCTTAGAAACGTTTAATTTTTTTATAGAAAATTTATCAAAATATATCCATGCGGTGTCTTGTTTTGAAGAGTTTATTGCGCGGAGCATCATGGTGCAATTGGATTTTAATTACGATACTGGTTTAGTTGCTAAGACTTTTTTTCTATTTCAAAAGAAATAGCTAGTGGGAGATAAATTAGCTTTAGTGGAGGTAACTCCCTTGATGATGTAAGATGACATCACTTTTTAAGGCTCAACCAATCACAATCAAGAGAATTAGCTTAGTGGGTTTAGGCTTATAGTAGTTATAGATAAATTCAAATGCAAATTTAAGGTAGATTATCTATCATAAAAGTAGGTGATAATTTGATGTAAATTTATGTTCACTTTAGATAGATGGATAATTTAAATATAGTCATAGGTTAAACTTTACATTGTTTTATACAATAGCAATGGTGGGTAACACATTGCATGGATCTTACATAACAATATGTTGGTAATTTAAATTTAAACTCAAGGGTTACATCGTATTATCTTTTGTAATAGTAGAGGTGACTAATTAAAAATATTAATAGGCTATTTTAAATTATCATTTATAATGGTCAAGGTTTATATTTTAGTTATGAATTTAGAAGGTTATTTTAATTATCATTCATAATTACAAATATGGTTAGCCTAAACAAATTTAGGATTTTATTTTGAATTATATTTATAATAATAAATATTTGTAATTTAGATGCAAATTTAGGAGTTACTTTGAACCACCTTTTCACTGATGGATTTCTTGTTCTGAGTCTTTTGCTTAATGATTAGGTAAATTTGATTAACATGAGAATTTCTGGTATTTAGTAAGTATGGACGGATATGGATTCTTTTTTTGAAATATTACTATAAATAATACTACATTAATAGATTATTAAGCTTCTACTGGATTTTTATTAAAAAAATATTAACCAATAGTGAACGTCATGAACAGCCTTGTATGGATAGATATGGATTCCTTTTTGAAATATTACTATAAATAATATTACATTAATAGGTTATTACGCTTGTACTGGATTTTTTATTAAAAACTATTAACTAATAGTGAACGTCATGAACAGCAAACCTCATTATTAAGCTTCTAGTGGATTTTTTATTAAAAAATATTATAACCAATAGTGAATGTCATGGACAACCAATCCGATTCTAGTTATGACCAACTAACGTGAATAGTAGTTCGTATAACTACGGCCGCTTTTCCAGCCGATTTTATAAAAAAAAGATTTAGGCTATTTATTTATCTATAATAGTGACATATAGAAATATAGGGGTTATTCTGAATTGCCTTTCGTAATGGTAGAGGTGGGTAATTTAGATGTAAATTTAGGGGTTTACTTTATGCACTTTTATAATGGCAGAGGTGGGTAATTTTTCTATAAATTACTGTACATCTAACGGCTATTATCTGAGATAATGATTAGAGTTTACCAAATCAATGGCTAGATGTTTCTAATTATTGTGAGAATTTCTAGAATTTATCTTTTTTCCTAGCGCATCTGGTGAGAGTTAACGTGGTGCCTCCGTTGGAGCCTCTAATCAGTAATAGTAAAATAGAGAGACTAAACGCTAAGCTATCCTTATTTTGGCCGCTATGCCAACTTTGACCGCTATTACACGCTATAGCGCTGCTAAGTTGCATAGCTTTAGTGTTTTTATAGCGGTACAATTTTAGATTTTGGTAACCGTATAATTTAATTAGTTATATCATATTTATCATTTTCTACTGATTTGGTATTTTGGACAATTAACCACTTGAGTTTCATGAACTATGTTGTAAATGTCATATTTGTTGTTAGATTGTGCAGCGCTCGCTATATCCACGAGCTAGCGCCCCTCAGGCCCAGGTCCACCGGAGCTCACAAAATACCCAGGCTTTAAGCTTAACTCAACCAAAAAGACTAGCCTAATAGGTAAGGACTGTTCCGGCCCCCCATCATCAATTACCGATATGGGACTAAATCTAACATTTATAATGTTACTTAGACTTATTAAACCTTAGAAACATATATTTGTGTTTATTGAATTTTATATTTTCCACATTTCTTTGCATCAGGATTTAACGGCGCTATGCTTTCGGTGGTAGGCGACGTGCCGCCGTCAAACGAGGCGCCTGTGGTGACTTCGTCAATCTCGAAATTTGCCGGTCCATCTCAGTTTTTCGAAGGTGCTCATAAGGGTAGGGTGTGCGTGCGTGCGTTTATAGGGGTGAGTGTGCGCTCGTGTATATGAGTGTCTGAATCTGTAACTGGGTCTTCGCAAAAAAAAAATTACTTGTGTTTTCCATGTCTTTTATAGAAACGCTATTTGTCATGGTGTTGTTATAGCGTCGTTATAGCTTCCTAGCTTCTGAAAAAAAGTTGCCGCTACTTTCAATGATCCGCTATTTAAAACCTTGTTAGAAATAGGAAGATTCGAGGTCGGTGGAATGGACTTTGGGAGTGGTGTGATCGGAAACCGAAACCAGAACAGCTTACACGTAGCAGCCCGAAGTCGGAGGAGACGTTGATGACCCTCCCGTCGGAGGAGGCTTGCAGCAGAGGCAGCAGCGCTTCGGTTACATTCTTGGTTCCGTAGTAGTTTGTCTGAATGGCTACCTTAGCAGCGTCGCTTGTCTGTCGGCAGTTCTTCTTCATCCATTCAGCCATATGAAACTCATCCATGTCATTGATCTGTTCCATGCACCAACAAATATACAATTATATAAACCAATTCAGATTGTGGCCTAGGAGCTGAAAATCTGAGAATGCATATGGACTGGAACATATATGTAACCTCACCTCAGCCGGATTTTCGATTGGAAGTGTCTGAACCCCACCGACAGCAGCGTTATTTACCTAGAAAGTAGAAGCAATGCCTTTCCTTTATCAGTCACCGGCTCCTGGCCCTAGCAACAAAACCTTGAGAATTAAACTCGAACAAAAGATTATGACTTATTACCAGGATGTCTAGCTTCCCAAAATGCGCTTTCAAGAAACCGGCCAATCTAGCAATGCTCTGAGCATCGGTGACCTCCAGCTGATGGAAGATGACATCGGAGAGCCCTGCACCTATGAGCTCCTCGACGGCGGCTGCGCCCCTCTTCTCGTCCCTGGCTGTTAAGACGACGGTGATGCCATTGCTGGCCAGCTGCCTGCACACCTCCAGCCCAATCCCTTTGTTCCCGCCGGTGACAACAGCAACCCTACCAAAGTATACGACCACGGTCCACGGCGGGTAGTAAGCAATTCGTTCGCTCAAAGAAAAAGAAAAACCCGGCGAGTAGTACTGCATGCCACTTAAAACACGAAAACTTAGCGACCGGGCTTACTGCCCATTCTTTCTTTTTTAAGAGACTCAAGTATTCTTAGTCACTCAGATAACCAGTGCTAAAGTTCAACTTCTGTATAGATTACACGCCAGAGCGTCGGATGGCACGCGTACCTTGTGCCGAGGGGACTAGAGATAGCGGCCGCCATGAGCTCGTGCACCACGAGGTCGAGCAACAGGATGGGAGATGTATTCCTCACTCCTCGGCCACTCGGTGAAATGAAACTTCTTGTCGACAAGATCACAAGAATGGGAACGGCAGGTATAGAGTACTCACGTAGTACAAAAGTACGTTCGATGCTTCGATTGCAGCACCGTACTTGTAATGAACTTTTGTGCCCACCAGAACCAATGAGTTAACGTGAAAACGGCATGGAGAGGGGGGCAATATATAATGACTACGGTCCAGGAAAGTGAAGAACACACGTCCGCAGTGATGTAGATGAAAAGCGAGCTTTTCCTCGTACTCAACGGGCAGCTGTTTGGCTGTCGTGTGACGTGAATAGAGAGAAAGAAGAGAGCATTCGTTAGTGATAAACAAATAAACACTTAATCTATTTCAGAGTGTTCGAGAATACGAGTGAGGAGTACAAGAGTCGGTAGCAACCAAACAAATTAGAATATTAGTTAGTAGTTAATTTTTTTTCTCTCAACTATGTGCTAATGAGCTAGTAATGACTCAATACTTACGTGGTCAGGTCTAATAGAGACTCATCACTAATGATATATATGTCGACATCTGTCACTATAATTAGTATCGAGCTAGCATAGACAATATGAGTGTTCCTATTTCGGTGTTGTTGATGAATTGCAGGGATAGGGACAGAAGCTAGCTCCATGCCCCACTCTCCGACTAGGTATACCAGCCGGGCAGCCTAAGGTCGTACTAAGGGCGCCCGCAATGCTATCGAAATCGATAACTGGGGGACTGAACGGTAGTTCAGGTGGTTGGTCTCCGGTGGTAGACCCAACCGGTCATGAGTTCGAGGGTAGCTCAGCTCATGATTTCCCACGGGGTTTTTCCCCATTAATAATAGTCTCTGCTTGGATTAGTTTCAAGCATCTGCCTCTCACGCGTGAAGCCACAATGGGATCGTGACGTGCCCGTCACCTACGGAATCGAAGGATTTCGGTGATCTCAAGAAGGACGCGGTCTTCAGATCTGAGTGTAGTTGTAGGTTTGTTTGTACACGGATGGTGTAAGTTGTGTGTGTGTGTGTTGAGTAGGCGTGCGTGTGTACGAACATATACTACAGCTGTACCCAGATAAGAGGCGTCAAAAAAAAATCGATAACTGAGGTGGAGCTGTTGATATATAGGCCCCATGTGTTAGAATTAGTTAAAGCTATCTTTTTTCTCTCACACATACTTCGGATTGGTATTTGGAATAAAAAACAACTTGCATAAACTTTGGCCAGCTCCGTGGTAGTGGCGAACAAATCGTCATCTGTTTACCTTTTTCTCATGATCCCACGTCTATATCACAGTTCGAGCATTTTCCAAAGCCTAGTCGAAAACTTTAACCTCCTATTGGTGGGCACACTCTAAACATACCTACTTGATATGCGGCCCATTAGCCATCTTGACCTACGAGACAGCCAACCATGGCGTGTACACCTAAGAGAATCTGCTCGTCCCGGTACGTCAGACGGGACTAGTGTTTACTGAACAGCTCTACTTATCATGCTCTGTATTGCTCTTTTTGTCTATTGTTGCTCATTTTTATATAATAATGTGACTTTTTGTTATAAATACTAATTATATATGTAAAACCACTAATAAAATTATTAAAACATAACTTGTAGGAGTACATATTTATCGTAATTATAAGATGTTATCGTGTTTGTCCGGGCCCCATTGCATGCTCAGGGACCTGTGGCCGTGAAGAAAAACCATTCGCCGTACGAATTTCAACTTGAATCTGACACGCACACTTCGATGGGCAAAAATACCAGCGTCATGTGCCAAAATTTTGGACAAAATATTGGACTTGACATGGAGAGGAACAAAGGAGCCAGAGCAGTATTTTACTGAACGTCAGACAGTTGGAGAACAACAAACCAAACTTAACGATGGTGCTATTTGTCACACAAAGGGTGCCTCCTCTCCGAACGCGAAGTATGCGCCGGTCGGCCCGCCTTCCGGCAGCAGCGCCACCTTCACCACGTTGCCCGCACCTTCCTCGGGCGTCAGGGGTCCGGTGTGGATGGTCATGTCGGTGCTCACGTAGCCGGGGTGCGCGCAGTTGATGCGCAGCTCGGGGTGCCTTCTTGCTAGGATCCTCGAGTAGGCGTTCATGGCTGCCTTGGCCACCTTGTACGCCGAGAAATTCATCGGCCACCCACGCGTCTCCACCTCGCCGGCCTCGAAATCTCGTAGGTACATGGCCAGCACCTCGTCCAGGCTCTCCTCGGTGAGCTTCTCCACATCGTTCAGCTCCTGCCTTAGCTCCTCGTTGTTGATTAGCTACACGGGAAATGAAGAACTTTTCAGATTCAGTGTCTGTTGTAGTATAAACGTACTGAGATCAGAGGTGTTTAAAATACCCTTAGCAGCCCAAATTCAGAGGAGACATTGACGATCCTCCCATCGGAGGAAGCTTGCAGCAACGGCAATAAGGCTTCAATGACATGCTTTACGCCATAATAGTTGGTCTTCACGCCTTCTCTTGCAGCGTCATAGGTCTCCCGGACACCTTCAAACATGCGTTCAAGCCTTTGACGCTTATCCATGCCACTGAACTGTTGGACACATGCAACAACAAAGCAAACTTTTTCATCAATTTGGCCTCGCCAAAGATCAAATTTCTGGACCTGTCACCAAGGTTTAATTTTGTGCTGAAGAAGATGCTTTGATTTCACCCACTAGCGCGCCGGACATTAACCAGCACTATTTTCTAACTCTGATGACAGGTTGAAGATGTAAAGCTCACCTTTTCCTCGCTTGTTGAACTGTCAGCAGGATCTTGGACGTACTCAACAGCACCAATTGCGGCATTATTTATCTATACAAAAATAGTAATAAAGCATGCCTATCATCCCTGGCCATATCAGTTGTCTAGAAGTTTTAAAAGGCAACTTACCAGGATGTCTAGTTTCCCAAAACTAGTCTTCAGGAACTCAGCCAACCGAGCGATGCTCGGAGCATCGGTGATCTCCAGCTGATGGAAAATGACATCGGAGAGCCCTGCTTCTCTGAGCTTCTCTGCTGCGGCTGCGCCCCTCGTCTCGTCCCTGGCTGTTAAGACGACGGTGGCGCCGTCGCCGGCCAGCTGCCGGCAAATCTCTAGCCCGATCCCTTTGTTCCCGCCGGTGACCACAGCAATCCTGTCAACAGGCTCAATCACCAGAAGTTGTTCTGTGTTACATTACATTTACACATTGAAACCTTGAAGGACCTTGTTTTGGTAAAGACTGCGAGCAAGAACAAGATGTACCTTGTTTTGGGGGTACTGGGAATGGCGGCCTCCATGAGCGTGCACCACGGCCGGGCTGGAGCGAAAAAGCAGGCAAGCAGAGTACTCAGCTAATGGTCTGGATTATGCCACTACTATTCAGGTTCAGGGTGTAGAATGGCATCCGTGGCCGGATGTCCAGATATTTTCATTCTTGTGCTGCATCTTGTTGGTGGCCACACGGTGCTATCTCTGACGGATCCACGTACAGTAGAATGTCTGTAGTATTTGGTCCGTTGTCATTCATTGGATAGTTGATCCCGCTGTTTACCACATGACTAGGACCAGTCAGTACCTGAACCACTCCAGTCGTCCCCACCCCCGCTCCCCGCGTTTATATTTTTCCTCTTTATTATTTAATCAACCATATTAATGAAAAAAACATATTAATATTTATGATACTAAGTTACTCCCCCTTAGAAAATAATGCAATTCTAACATAGTACCATGTTTTAGTATGTTAAGTTTGACCAATTATAAATAAAAAGTATTAATATCTATGATATTAAATAAATACTATTAGATTAATTCCAAAATATATTTTTATAACCAATTTCTTTGGAGCTATAAATGTGAATACTACCATTAGAAACTTAGTCAAACATAGATCATTTTAACCAACACGCCCATAATTGTATTCGTTTTTGGACGGAGATAATATATTTTTTCTCTACGGATAGACTTAATCAAACTTATGATAGTTTGGTTTTAACTAAATGGATAAGATTATTCTTTTGAGATAGAAAGACTGAAAAGAGTGTAATATAAACAAAATTTATGGGCAAAATAGTCATTCTATAAAGGGAATGTATCTAGTGCAAACTAACTTCCTGTGAAAACCCATGCAAACCATGGCAAAAAAAGTCGTCTAAATTCACCAAAAGTCACACATGTAGATGATAAAATGATACACAACCTTGTAAAATATCTTGTCCAAACTCAACGTCATTTGTGAGATAAAAATAATAAATTTTAAGCCAAAAAGCTATCCAAATGATATGTTACAAATTTATTATTTTTATATCTCACAAACAAAGTCGAGTTTTGATAAGATATTTGATAAGGTTATGTATTATCATATCATCTATATATGTGATTTTTTAGTGAATTTAGGCGACTTTTTTTTGTCGTGGTTTGCACAGATTTTCATAGAAAGTTAATTTGTACTAGATACGTTTTCTTCTATAATTAGTTAATTTGAATCATTTTAACCAACACGCCCATAATTGTATTCATTTTTGGACGGAGGTAATATATTTTTTTCTCTACGGATAGACTTAGTCAAACTTTTGATAGTCTGGTTTAAACTAAACAGATAAGATTATTCTTTTGAGATAGAAAGAGTGTCATATAAACAAAATTTATGGGCAAAATAGGCATTCTATAAATTAGTTAATTTGATTTTCAACTAAATCTTAGATTTCTTGAAGACCCATTGGCTTCATGCCATCTTTGGGTGACCATACCTTCATGAGAAATGCTTCACTGTGACACTGTAGATGACCAAATGAGGACACTAGTAAATAGGCATGACATGGCAAGACACATTTAGCTATCCATGGTATGTTATGCCATGAGAACATGTGGACTCCACTGGCAGCTAGGCATGGCATGGTAGGAGATTAATTTTGTCGTGCCGGCTTAGCGAGGCTGTAATACCTAGCCAACCATGGGAATGGGAAGAGGGGAAATTATCACAGGCACAGACTATCACAAATCCAATGCCACAAATCAAAGGGAGAAGAAGCTTCGTGTTGCGTGTGGTTGTTAAGAAGCTGGATGTCATTTCGAGGAACTTTGAGAGTGATGTTGCGTTGGTTCTATGGATAGGCCCGTTGGAAATTTGTGCCCCACTCTTATCGACGGTGACACTCATAGGCTCTATTTCCTTTAGTAGAAGGCGTTGTCAAGGCTTCCACTTACTTCTTACTGGATCCATCTTAGAGAAATCTAGTATGGGTTCATCCAAACATGCATTAATACCGTCTTTCTATGCCATTCTCTCCTTGGATAAGTCACATTGGGAGGTCCTCATGAGGTGGCAGAGAAGTGATGTCTTCCATCATTGGTGGGTGGTTATTTTGCACCTGTGGACTTGTTGCTAGGTTTCAATATCTGGTATCCCAATGGCAGTGGTGTGTTTGATAGATTCATAGTGCCCTTTGTGAGGGCGGTAAACAAGGTTTTTTTTTTGGCTTGGTGGCTAGAGTTTAATCATCATTTGGAAAAAAATATTTCCACAACTTTCTATTTTTAGAAAGTTACAAAGTTATACTCACAACTTTTATGCATATCATCTTGCCCGAGAAACCCTGTTAACATAAATTTTTAATATAGTTTTTAAACATAATTTTATAGACAACTTGTCATGACAACTTATCATATTATGACTGTTGGAAACAACCCTTTTGTTCACAAATATTGGTAGACAGACTCATCATAACAATTTCTCAATATAATTGTCTAGCTATACTTTTTTGTTCACAACCTTAAAAATTTTGTTCATTATAGAAGAAAAATAGGTAGGTTACAATATAAAAAAAAAAAAAAAAAATGAAAAGAGGAAAAGGAGTGTGAAAAGAGGACGAACCTGTAAGATCGAATACCACGACAACGAAATCGTTGTAGGAAAATTGGGGGTTTTAAAGGTCATGTTGAAAAAATTATCAAGCTAAGTTGTCAGTAGATTTTTTAAAAAATATATTAAATAGTATGATTAGAAGTTATGGTTACTAGTGCAAAGCGGCGCTCTCCTGCGCGCCTAGCAATGCCACCTGAGTATAAATGGGTAGTTCTTGTTGAAGAATTTGAATGGTATAAAGCACAATGTCATGGAAAATTTCTTGTACAGGAAAAATGAAAGTATATTTGAAAGGGATAACCATAACAATTTATGTACTACGGAAGATAAGGCGGTCACCTGAAAAAAATTTTGAACCGTCGTTGTTCTGGTCAAGTACTCGTTAATATAAAAATAAAAGCTCATGTATTATCATAGGCCTATATAGATTAACACACGAGGAATAGGTAAAGCTAGAGCTATAGGTAAATAAAACTATAGAAGTGTAATAAGAAGTTGTAATGCTTACCTCCTCCTTGAAATTAAGATCATAAGTATTGTCCTTTTTCACTGAAGAATTTAGAAGCAGCAACATCCATTGCAATGATCACCTGCCCACAGATAAGTTAAACCAACTGTACACATAAAAGCTTTGTCTGTTTGAAAGCTAAGTAGATAAGAGAGGACGTACCTTTCCATTGTAGCCAGCCTTTTCTATTGCTGGCATTAGTAGTTCAAGGCTTTTTTTATTTTCCTACATATATTGGTTGGCATAGAAATTAGATTGTGACATAAATGTATACTGATGATTAATTTTTGTAGTTACCCTACAGTTACATAGAAACAAAATAGTATTTCTGCCGGTTTCTTTGGATATATATAAAAACTAAGTTACCAAATTTTGAATCATGGCCTGATCATGTTAAATATATGTTGGATAGCTTGAAAAAATATATATAACAATTGTTGTCGTTCCTTATGACAGCTGCAAAAAAAAAAACATATGGGTATTACCTGAATGTTAGGAGCAAAACCACCTTCATCCCCAACATTTGAAGCATCTTGACCATTTTTCTTCTTCATTATGCTCTGCAAGTTTGCATACAGAAGCATTAGCGTTCTGGCTACATATTCCTAGGGTCCACACTTAAGATGCATCAATAGATTCATTAGTTGCTCACCTTCAGGTTGTGGTACACCTCAACTCCCATCTTGATGGCCTCCTTGAATGAGGAGGCACCAGTTGGGAGGATGATGAACTACTGTACAACAGTTAAATGATCAGAATGTGTAGTCGAAGCATGTACTCAGAAGATTAGATTTGTCAAGGAATGTTACCTGCATGGCAAGCTTGTTTGCAGCATGTGATCCTCCATTAATCACATTAAAGGCAGGTACAGGGAGCACCAAGCTTTTCTTTGCAGCAAGGTTTGCGATGTGCTGCAAATAAGTAAACTTTCAGTACACCCTCTAATTTGTGCATACAACATAAAAATAAATCATAGCAGTAACGTTTGAAAGTCCTGGTAAAGCGGAATCTTCTTCACCATAGCTCCAGTTTTGCACACAGCTAGTGAAACTGCAAGAATGGCATTTGCTCCAAGCTTTATAGATTGAACATGACGTCAAAGAAAATGAATGAGTTTAGGAACATAAGTATCAACTGGATGACACCTTCTGTTTGCATCAGCCCCGTTCATTGGAGGTTCCATCAAGCTTTTGGACCATGAAGTTGTCAACCTCAACTCCAAGGCCTCATATATTATTCTCGAGAGGTAATTTTTTCAAAGATCAAAATGTCAAAATTCTGTGCATAGATGTCAAATAAGGTATACGGAATTTGAGGCAACTATAGAAGGCAGACATATTCAAAAAGTGAAGGTGTTTGGAGCACAAACTGGAAATTTTGAAAAAGTCTATTCCAAATGAAATAGCACATACAGACATCCCATAGTACACAGACATCCCATAGTACCAGATCTAGTATGAAAAATAAATTTCTTTTTTCTGTGTTGCTAACACATCAATTTGATAAAACAGGCATCGTATAGTGTTACAGCATAATACAAGCTCAAAATGAAGGCTGTCTTCTGTTTGTCTTCTGTTTCGATAAGAGATCCACACAGAAGGCAATTTTTAGATCAGCTCATCATGTCATGGTGGTTATGATTCCTAGGCTCTGCTTTGGAATAAAGATGATATGAAGTATTTCAATTCGTGCAGTAAAAAACAGCAGATTTAAACATGGCAGCAGAGAACAGATTCATACACTTGTAGGACTAAAATATACTGCGCAATAATCAAATCTAGCGACAAAACAATGGCAGCCGGCCAAGCAGAGCAGAAATTTAAGCACTAATGGCCCTGCCAGAAAGAACAGAAAATCAGCGAACCCATGTACATAGCAGGTTATAATGAATAAGCAGCATCAGAAAAAAAAATGAATCTTGGTACTCCATAACAGTGAGTGTCAAGGCACATCCTGTGGCATAGCAATGCTAGTTGCCGAGTGGGTATAAAGGGCACATGTAAACAGTGAAGACGGCATTAGCAGTTATAAGGGAAAAACATCTTACACACAACATGCATTCTAAAGATCAGAGGAGAAAAATAAGCTGTCTTGGAGCATCTGAATTTTCATTAGCCCAAATTTCTTTTTAAGGACTGCAAATCAATTGGTGAACCTAGTGATCTATATTGTTTGAATTGGTAACAAAAGTTTCACTGTTTTTGTAATGATGTGAGTACATGAGCTAAGTCTGAAAGAATCGAAGTGTTTTTTGTAGGACCAATGCTAGAAAAAGGGATAAGATTTTGTCGCACTGATTTATTAGCTTTTACAGTAATTGTTATATCGTACAAATTTGCAGGAAAATAAGTCAAAAAACAGGTGCAAATAAGTTAAATTAAGTCCACATATTGGAAGATTTAGAAGATTACCTAAGGACTGCAAGGTTAACTGGTAACGCTGAAGGGACATCGATAGGTAATTTGTGGAAAGGCTCCCATGATTTCCACAGTGATGCTTTAACTGTCAATATATCAAAGAGGATGTAAGCAGCATTTTGTAGGTTGGTTGAGTACAACCAAAAACATGTATAAGCAGGTGCTGTTCTAGTCCACTAAGAAGCTAAATTAAAATGGACACTATGCTCACTCTTATATATCTCCGCAAGAGGCACCTCAAATTAACACATATCAATTTGTCAACGCAAAGAAAGCTGCACAGAAATCATAAAACAGCAAGCTAAAATCGGAGCGTGCTAACAACAATTGGTAATGGGGATAAGGGGATTTATTTCTAACATTGCATAGATAGGAAGCAATTGTCTGAAGTTGGAACCAATAATTTGTGAAGGAAAAAAGAAAAACACACT
The DNA here is from genome assembly GCA_015844335.1 of Chrysopogon serrulatus. NCBI lineage: Eukaryota > Viridiplantae > Streptophyta > Magnoliopsida > Poales > Poaceae > Chrysopogon > Chrysopogon serrulatus. The sequence continues at coordinate 46,432 of JADLZL010002606.1, forward strand.
ACAACTGGGGAGAAGAGACCATAGCAGGGCATTGACCTGGGCGTGACCAGTAGCTCCGCTGCCATAGCTCGGTTGATGTGTACCTCCAAGTATCAACACGGAGAGCATTGGAGCAGCAGAAACTGGAGCCCAAACTCTAGCGAACTTAATATGGGGAGAAATCCCAGGGATGAACACGGAGGAGCCAAAGAGTGGAGCAGCGGGCATTGAAGCGCCTGTGCCCTGTGCTGCTGTGCAGGTCGTGCTGCACCCCAGCCACGGAGGAGCGGTGTGGGGGGAGGGAGCGGGTGGGCAGGCAACGCAAGCGCGGCGGCCGCCGCCTCGCGGATTGATGGCGCCGTGTGAGATCCGTTGTTGCCTGCCCAACTCCCGATGGGGCAAGCCGCCGAGGGGCCAGCAGCGAACAGTTAGGAGGTGGCGACGAGAGGGCGGCGCGACTGTGCGAGGCAGCGAGGCCAGCGGCTCTGGTCTCCGGCGCTCCGTGTCGCGAGGGGTGTGAGTCTGCGCTGCGGCCCCACGGCGGGCGACGGCTCCCAGCGACGTGGCAAGAGCGGATGAACGCCCATCCCTGAGCCGGCAAGGGAGGGGAGGAGGAAGAAGGGAGAGAGGCCATCACCTGGATCCGGTGCCGCCGGTGGGCTGGCGCACGCCCCCTCGGGCCGCGCGCGGGCGATGGGGCTGCTGCGCCTAGTATCCGGCGCCGGGGCGTTGCGCGCACCTGCGGCCGAGCTGCTAGGCTTGCTGGGGCCCCGCCAGGGGGCCACGACGGGGCTGCTATGGGGCGGAGGGCGTCGGTGTGTCGGGCTGCTCTTCGGGGGGGCGGCCGCACCGAGACGTCGTCGTCGTAGCCACATCGGGAGAGAGAGAAAGTGGAGAGGGAGGGAATAGGCGGCGTTCCTCGGCGGGGCGCCCGCGCGAGCGCCGCGCCGGGGCCGTTCCGTCACCCCACTGCGGCGGGCGGTGGGTGCCGCGCCGTGTCGGAGAGGGGGGGCGGGGTGGCCACCGCCACGCCGCGTGGTTCGTCTGGCCGGCGGTCGTGGCCGGCGGCGTCGCCGCTGGGGGGCCACGGGCGGCAATCGGCAGCCCGGGGCGGCATCGCAGCGCCGCCCAGCAGCGTGAGCCAAGCCGGCATGACGCGAGGAGCAAAGGAGGAGAAGGGACGAGGGGCGGCCGCGGCCGCCGCATCCCGGTAGGGAGGGAGAGAGAGGGAGAGGAGGAGGGGAGAGAGAGCGAGGAGAAGAGTCCGGAAGCAAGTAGAAGCAATGGAAGAGAAACCAGGAGCCGCAATAAATATGAGCTCGTAGAGACGAAGCGGAGGCGGCGTCTTAAAATCGTGGCCGTCGATGAACCGATCTAACGGTAGGAAACATTTCAGCTGACGTGGACACCGTGGCTGTCGAGGAGCTTGTTCCACTTTTATATATTGAGATGAGATATGTTATGTCTCGCTAAAACATATTATATAATTAAAGGCTATGAGTATAAATTTGTAACTTCCCAAAATAGAAAATTGTGAAAACATTTTTTTCCAAAAAAAGAAAAGAAAAATCATGGGTTTTCAAGTGCAACGAACGTTTGCTAATTTAGATTTAGATTTGAGCGTGGGGTGCTATCTATCTGTAATCCTCGGGTTTTCCTTTTATTTTTCTCGTATTTTAGTTATTTATTTTATTTAACAGATTTTCAAATCAGAGGCTGTGATTTGTTGGAGGTATTACTTTCTCTTTTTTTTCTTTTCTTTTTTTGCGGTAGAGGTATATTACTTTCTTTTGTAACTGGAATATCGTAACAAGTCTTCTCTTTTAGATGAAAAAAAAAACACTTTGCCTGCCCAGCTTTATATGTATCATTGAAGTTTAAAGAGAGTTCAAAGGTTCTGCGCAGAATGTAAACGCAACTGGGGAAAAAAATTGTAGCATCTTTCACATGCCTCTCTCAGCTGCACATCACACGAACGACGACTGTGCAAAGTCTTCAAAGAAGGCGCCGGTTGGCCCGCCTTCCGGCAGCAGCGCCACCATGGCCACCCTGCTGCCACCTTCCTCCGGTGTCAACAGCCCCGAGTGTATGGTCATGTCGGTCCTGCAATAGCCGGGGTGCACACAGTTGACGCGGAGCTCGGGGTGCCGCCTCGCCAGGATCCTCGAGTACGCGTTCATGGCCGCCTTGGCCACCTTGTACGCCGAGAAATACATCGGCCAGCCGCTGGATTCCACCGCGCCGGCCTCGAAGTCTTTCAGGAACATGTCCAGCAGGCCGTCCAGCCTCTCCGGCGTGAGGCTATCAATGTCGTTCAGCTCCCGCTTCAGCTCCTCGCTTCGGAAAAGCTGCATTGGATTGGTCGGGAGCTTTTGTTACTGTCTGATGCTTCAATTTGGAAATTCTGTTCTAGAGAACAAAGTGGTCAGCAGATCTTACCCTGAGCTGACCAAAGTGGGAGGAGACGTTAACGATCCTTCCATCAGAGGAGGCTTGCAGCAGAGGCAGTAAAGCTTGGATTACTTGCTTTGTGCCATAGTAGTTTGTCCGCAGGCCTGTCTTTGCGTCGTCGTAAGTCTCCCGGCAATTTTCCCACAGCCATACAAACCGCTGATCCATATCCATGCCACCGAGCTGTTGCGCCGTGAGTCAATATAACAATAGTAAGAACTGTAGTTACAGTTTGGACTTTGGAAGAGACAAGCAATTAAAAGAGAGTTTAACAAGCAAGTCCTGCTACATCGTTTGATCGACTGAAGAAGAAATGTCTTCAAAAGGGGGGGGAAAAACTCACCTTTGCCTTTTCCTCGCTCGTTACTGAGCCACAATCTTGGTCATGAACATACTCAATCCCACCAATCGCGGCGTTATTTACCTACGCACGCACGTCGAAATCTGTTAACTATCCGGTGAGATCTTTAACCTTCGAAAGTTCATAGACGGTTTGGTCACCGGACACTCACCAGGATGTCTAGTTTCCCGAAGCGGGTCTTGAGGAAGTCAGCAAGCCGAGCGATGCTCGGAGCATCAGTAATGTCCAATTGGTGGAAAAGGACACCGGAGAGCCCCTGCTCTCTGAGATTCTCCACGGCCGCCGCGCCCCTCGCCTCGTCCCTGGCTGTTAAGATGACGGTGACGCCGTTGCCGGCCAGCTGCCGGCACACCTCCAGCCCGATCCCTTTGTTGCCGCCGGTGACCACGGCAATCCTGGCAGACGCAATCACGACAGTAGATTAGTACCACGCCCTACTTAATTATTGCTATTAATGATTCACTGGCAGTAGTTTATCCACTGCCGGAGTAAATTAAAGGAGGCATGGAGATGTGTCACGTACCTAGCATTCGCAGGAGTTGGGATAACGCCCTCCATCTTGTACTTGGCTCTGGATCGGAAGCAAATGCGTCTCGCTCTGGCACTGGGAGCAATTCTCTTGAATACTTGAAGATACTTGAAAGGACTGCCAGTAGCAGCCTACGACTGCCGATTTATGCTTGAGGCAGAGCCGTGGCCCGTGGAGGTGAACTAGTGATCACTCTCTACGCAACAGCCAGCAGAGTCCGCAACCGCAATCGCTCATCTCGGCTGATCGCAATCAACGAATTCAAGTTTGACCAGTACTCCCATATGCAGTCAGGTGCTAGTATTTGGCCTTGTTAAAGTTTCTGCAATCTGAACAACTGTAGCACCTTCGTTTATATTTGGCAAATATTGTCCAATCGTGGCCAAACTAGGCTCAAAAGATTCGTCTCGTGATTTACAACAAAATTATATAATTAGTTATTTTTTTCACTAACATTTAATGCTCCATACATACGGGTAGAAATTGATGTGATGGAGAGAGAGAGTAGAAAAACTTGCAACTTGCGCACGAACTAAACAAGACCTTTGGCAGCCGCTCTGGATACAAAGCCCAGCAGGCTGGCAGTTGGTGGCAACATTTGGCACAATCTAACCAACCTGATCACTTTTTTTGGCCAGTCCTCCCATATGTAGTCATCACGTGCTGGTATTCGCAGCCGCTCTGGATTAAAAAAAACAATTACAACAAGCCCATCAAGAGCCCTGTGACACGCGACGCCAAGTCATCAAACACTGAGGCCGTGAGAACAGGTGGGGACGCGAGACCAGCCGCCACCAGCCGTGCCGACGTGCCGTGCCCAGACATCCGACGCCGATCACACGAACGAGGCCTCCTTGCCGCCGCTGTCAAACAGCGCGCCGGTCGGCGCGCCCTCCGGAAGCATCGCCACGGCCACCACCCTCGCGCCGCCTTCCTCGGGCGTGAGGAGCCCCGAGTTCCGCGTCATGTCGGTGCTCACGTACCCGGGGTCCACGCAGTTGACGCGCAGCTCCGGGTGCCTCCTCGCCAGGACGCGCGAGTAGGCGTTCATGGCCGCCTTGGCCACCTTGTACGCCGAGAACTCCGCCGGCCACCCGCGGGCATCCACCGCGCCGGCCTCGAAGTCCTTCAGGAACGCGTCGAGCAACCCGTCCAGCCGCTCCTCGTCGAGGTTGTCCACGTCGTTCAGCTCCCGCTTCGGCTCATCGCTTCTGAAAAACCTGAGCAGGCCAAAGCCGGAGGTGACGTTGACAATTCTGCCGTCGGAGGAGGACAGCAGGAGCGGCAGGAGGGCTTCGGTGACGTGTTTTACGCCGTAGTAGTTCGTCTGCAGGCCTTGCTTCGCGGCGTCGTGAGTTTGTCGGCAGTTTTTGCACATCCACTCGACTCTCTCGTGCCCATCCATGCCACTAAACTGCAAGGGACACCACTGACACTGAGCACTGACAAATCCGTGATTTTTATAAATATTGACAGGTTTAGTGGAGGCACCAGAACGCTTACCTTCTCCACTGCTGGCTTCGGACCAAAAGACGGATCGTCTACAAGCTCAACCGCACTAACTGCAGCATTATTCACCTACAGATGTCAAATAAAGCACCCAACACTCAGTGGTCATGTGACCATGTCGAAATCTAGATGACGCAAAATGGAAACTCACCAGGATGTCTAGCCTCCCGAAACGGTTCTTCAGGAAATCAGCCAATCGAGAAATGCTCACAGCATCAGTGACATCCAGCTGATGGAAAATGACATCGGGGAGGCCCAGGCCTCTGAGCTTGTCGACAGCCTCTGCTCCCCTCGTCTCGTCCCTGGCCGTCAAAACGACGGTGACCCCGCTGCTGGCCAGTTGCCGGCACACCTCGAATCCGATCCCCTTGTTGCCGCCGGTGACCACAGCAATCCTGGCCAACACACAGCCGCACCACAGAGTCAGGGACCAATGTTTTCTTGCCTAGCGACCATGGCAACCTAATACAGTTCAGATTTGTAGGAAGGCTAGCTCCACGGCAAGAGGCCAAGAGCTACCGATCTCTTATGCACCACGAGCTGAGCTCCAACAAGAAGAAAGGGGATGAATTGCACAAGAACAAGAACAAAGCATGGAGGTGTGGGACGTACCTTGTTTTGGGGGCACTGGGAATGGCGGCCTCCATGAGCATGAGCGTGCACCACGGCCGGGCTGGAGCGAAAAAGCAGTTAAGCAGAGAACTCAGGTAATAATGGTCTGGGATTATGCCACTCTACTCTTCAGGTTCAGGGTTCAGTGACAGAGAAAGAATGGCATCCGTGGCCGGATGTCCAGATATTTTCATGCTCGTGTAGATATTTTCATGCTCGTGCTGCATCTTGTTGGTCGCCACATAGGTAACCAGAGTATCTCTGACGGATCTACGTGTAGAGTATTTGGTCCGTTGTCATTCATTGGATAGGTGTCGTTGCACACGTGTCGTAACCAAGGGATGAGTCTCTATCGAGCTGTTTACCACGTGAGTAGGACCAGTCCCCACCCCAGCTCCCCACGTTTATATTTTCTTCATTATTATTTAATTAACCAAATTTGTGAAAAAAAAATATATTGATATTATCTTACTATTATTAATTAGAGGCTCCAACGGAGGCACCACGTTGATTCTCACCAGATGCGCTAAGAAAAAAGATAAATTCTAGAAATTCCCACAATAATCAAAAACATCGACCTTTAATTTAGTAGACAATAATCATAACAGTTGATAATAGCCATTGGATCTGTTGTAATTTATAAAAAAAATTACCCACCTGCCATTATAAAAAGTACATAAAGTAACCCCTAATTTTGTATTTAAATTACCCACACTTGCCATTATAAAGAATAATTTAAAATAACCCCTAAATTTATATACAAATTCTCCACGTACATCTGTTATTATGAAAAGTAAATCAAAATAACCCCTAGATTTATATCTAAATTACCCACTTTACTATTATGATAAATAAATCAAAATAAACCTCTTAAATTTTATCTAAATTACTTATCTTTTTTTATTAAAAATAATAATTTTAAAAACCCTCTAACTTTGCATTTAAATTCTCGATCTATCATTATGAAAGATAATATTAAATACACTGTATTAATTTTATATATTATCTATCTTATAATTATAAAAGTTAATGCAAAATAGCGTTCTAAATTTACATCCAACCTATCTATGCACGTTATTATAAATATAAAGTATTATTATCTTTACATTTGAATCTAAAGTCATTATAAAAGATAAACAAAAAAATATCGCTCAAATCTATAGGTAAACACTAATATATTCTATTAAAAAAATAAATTTATAGTTTGTTATTTTAAATAATTTTATATATTTTAAGTGAAATATTATATTATTTCACTATTGATAATATAATTGTTATGACAAATTTAATAAATATAATACTAGAGTACAATCTAAGCTTCCACTTAAATAATATCTTAACCAATACTACTAAGATCTAAACTCCTTTTAGTTAAAAGATGATTTTAAAAAAACAATCTGAGTTTCTACTTAAGTTGATTAAAACTCAAAAGCTAAATGAAGTCACATAATAGGATGCTACTAGGGTTTATATATGTTAATATTAAGTTTTCATCTAAAAACATATCCCGCTACAAAAAAAATACTTGAAAGTCTAACTAGATATCCCCGATGAAGCCTCCACATTAATCCTCACGAGATACGATAAGCAAACAAAATATAAAACCTAAAAGTTCCCATAAAACTTTAAAACAATTGATCATCAATTCCTTTTAACCTAATCACCATTAATAATTTCCTTCAAAACTACCATTAATAACAATAGCTATTAGACCTATTATAATTTCTAAATAATTACTTAACTCCGCTATTGTGTAATAAAATAATATAAAGTAAAAACTTAGATCTAATTACAGATGTACTCTTATTATGATAGATAATCTATGTAACCTAATGTTGATCTATTATTTAAAAGTTTAAATATCCTTGCAACTCTACATCTAAAAATTGTCAGCAACTTATATTTAAAATTATTTAAATAATCATAAAGCATATATATGCTATTAATATTAATATTTGATTAAAGTAAACATACATGATGTGCCAATATGCATCAGTGATGAATATTATATATATATATATATATATATGTTATATTTTACAAAAAAATATTTCCTTAAAAACTCATATATACACTAATCATACTAACAAATTATTTAAAATTATATTAGTAATCATGAAATATAATTTATTAAGGTTGCTTCTTTAGATATATTGATATATTTTAACTAAATATTTGACACTTTTATATTTGTAGTATAATTAGATTAATATAATTTTTGATAAAAAAAAAAGTCAAGCATCTTGAAAGTATGGGAGCTATCACTGTTGTGTATATACATGTTTGTCTAATCTTTTAAATTTATTTTAATTTAAAAAATAAAATATTATATGATTTAACTATTAAAATTCTTTATAGATTAACACTGCTATACATATCGAGAGATTCATGATCTATCACTTACCTCAAATGTCATGATGCAAAATTCAAATGATTGCTTATACTATTTAGTAAACAAAATCTATAACTAAAGTACTTATTTTAAGAAGTGCAAACAAGAGAGTTAATAAAAGATACATTAAGTACAAGAGTTTTAACTTGATGGTAAAAAATATAGCAGTTAACAAAAATTTAGATAATTATAATTTAGATTTAAGACTTTATAGATATGTAATGGGACAAGGACCGTTATAGTTAATTGCAAGGTTTCAATCCAATAGAAAGTGAAAATACAATTGGATGAAAGGCATATAAATTAATTAATGCCTTGCAAAAAAGTAATTAATAAGCTTTTGATAATTGGTATATATAGACTATAAAGTATCTATTACGTCTATTTTGTAGAGAATAAACATAAAAAATATACAATTTAGTATAAAAATTATTTACTGTTAGATATATTAAACGATGTATCTCTTAAAATTTCAGCCCGTGCGGAGCACGGGTTGATGGACTAGTGATACTAATAAGTACATTAATTTATCACGTAATATAATTTTTTTTTTCTCTATATAGATAGACTCAGATGCAGCAGTGGCACGGTTGCCGGTTTGCCCGCAGCTACTGCTTACGTAAAAGATTGTGCATCTGGATCTTTTTTCTTTCACGGTACAAGTGTACAACCACTAAATCATAGGATAAATTTAGGATAATGCAAGCTCTCATATCAAATCGATAACTTGAACCCCAATAGACATGTTTCGCACCAAGGCACGAGACATCCAACAAAGTGTCTACATTAATCCTCAGAAGATGTAATAGAAAAAACATAAATACAATAAATGCTTAGAAATATCATATACGACTAATCATCATTACCAACAATAGCCATTGAATTTTATCTTATTTTCTAAAACAAATATCATGTCATTATAAAGATACATAAGCTAATCATTGAATTTATATTTAAATTACATATATCTACCAGTATGAAATATAATCACAATAACCTCTTAAATTTGTGGCTAATTTGCATTTAAATCACTCACATTGTTAGTTAGTCATACACTAACATGCTAAAGTTCAACGCGTCAAGCAATAGGCGTTATTATAGGTCCACCTACGTCTTGAGGTACCACTCAATAAATAAACAGAAAGGACAGTCCGGTGAGAAGGAAGAAGGGAGCAAAGAACAAATGATGTTATAACAGACTACTAGATACTCCACTAGTGTAACTTCTAGTGATCGTCGGACTGTCTATATCTACTTTTTTTTTTTTGGGGCAAAATTTGGCTAACGGTTATTCTGCCCATCATGCCTATCTAGAGCTTGCTGAAGCTCTGGCAAGACTACTAGATACTCCACTGGTTATTTAGGGCTTGTTGAAGCTATTGCAAAACTAGGACACTCCATATCTCCACTCTTTTAAGCGGGTATTATAATATAGATCTATTTGTTCACCTTTGTATCGTTTAGGTGTTGAAAGTTGAGAACTTAAGTCATTGGGCTGTTGTGAGCTTATAATATGGTGAGATGAATCATGTTGGGTTCTACTAACCTTCTAACGAGCTTGATAATATAAAATGGTGATGACACTGTGAAAAAGCTCCATATTAGATAGTGGTAAGATGACTAGGAGAATCAGACGACCGTGGTGAGCTTTAATGACTTGTGCCACTTGTTTGGTCAAAAAGTTTCTAAAGTTGAATCTTGAGATATGGGTGCGTAGTATTATATATTAATTGTCAAACAAAGCAAAAAAAAAAAAAAAAAAATCAAATGACATACATCATCAGGTCATCATCACAACCGTTCGCAAACATAATCAATTTATTACCAGAATGGTCCAGCATCCTGCTACAGTGCTACCACACTCTCAAACAAGCAACATACCGAGTTGTCCAAACACACCGAACTCTCGAGATGGCCGATGGCCAGCAGCCGCAGCGAGCCAGGCCGATCCAGACATCACACGAAGGAGGCCAGCTCCTTGCCCTCCTCAAAGAAAGCGCCGGTCACCCCGGCGTCCGGCAGCAGCGCCACCTTCACCACATTGCTTGCGCCCTCCTCGGGCGTCAGGAGCCCCGAGTGCAAGGTTATGTCACTCTTGACGTAGCCCGGATGCACGCAGTTGATACGCAGGGCGGGCTGCTTCGCCGCCAGGATCCTCGAGTACGTGTTCACGGCCGCCTTGGCCACCTTGTACGCCGAGAACGCTGCCGGCCACCCTCGCGCGTCAACCTCGCCGGCCTCAAAGTCTTTCAGGAACATGTCCAGCAGTTCGTCCAGCCTCTCCTCGGTGAGCTTGCCGACGTCGTTCAGCTCTTGCTTCAGTTCCTCATTTCTGAAATGCTGCATTGATGAAGAACTTCTGTTAGGACGACTGACGACCACTGATCTAATCGGAGAATGGCCTATCAATGGCCGGATTGGAATAGTGATCTAGTTTGATCAATATGAGGGTACCCTTAGCAACCCGAAGTCAGAGGAGACATTAACGATTCTTCCATCGTCGGATGCTTTCAGGAGAGGAAGCAAGGCTTCGATCACATGCTTTGTACCATAGTAGTTTGTCTGCAGGCCTTCCTTTGCCGCTTCATAGGTCTCCCGGCAGTTTCCCCATAGCCACTCAAGCCTCTGATCCCTATCCATGAGATTGAACTGTCGCACACATCAACAGAAAAGCTTGTTCAGTAGACAATTAAGGTAGATATTCATGGTTTCTTTAGATTGTTATATAACCATGAAAGATATGGGATTCATAGAGTAACTTTTAAATTGTTTTAATAATTCTTCAAAAAGGTGTTACTCTCACAAAAGATGATCTTGCAAAAAGAAATTGACAAGGTTGCGTTAAATATTATTTTTGTCCTTCATTGGAAACCATACAACATTTGTTATTTGACTGTTACTTCTCTAAATTCATTTGGAACATAGCATAAACCACCAGTACGTGTAAATAGATCAACACATGTGTCTGAAACACCAGTGAAAATGCTTCTGAGGGGTTCCACCAAAGCTTAAAAACCAAATTTTATTAGAATTAATGTTGCAGCCCTTTGTTGGGCAATTTGGTTCAAGAATGTTAAAATCAATCCTTTTTTCAGGTAATATAATATTGGATCCAGTGGTGGTCCTTGCTACACAAGGAAGAAGAAAATTTTGCTTTAAAGGGTTTGCAGACTTTTGGAGACTATAACCATGAAGGTGTTTGCCAAATTTGGATGGAGGTTTAGAAATAGAAGAATGGAAGACTAGTCTTGGTTCTTTCTTATTTATCCGGTGGTGTATGTTTGTTTGTGTTTGGATTTTTTTCGATGTTTTGTGAGCCTAAGTGCTTGGTGGTGTTTTGTATGGCTTCGCATATCCTCAGACGTGGCGGGGACCTTGTTCTGTTATTAAAAAAATCAGTAATGCTTGGATTAGGGCGTCCGGCCTCCAACCCCTGTCGGACGCGCCCTCGCCTCCACGCTCCCTCCCCCTCCCCCTGGCGCCGGCGCTCGCGCTCCCTCCCCCCCCCCGACGGCGACGGCGAAGCTCACTCCCCTTCTTCTCCAACTCCGGTGGGTGTAGAAATGGCCGGCCGGCCGGGGGGGGGGGGGAGGAAGGGAAGACAAGGCGGTGGGAGGTAGGAGGGTGGTTTAGGGGCAGCCGGGCGGCGGGGGGCGACGGCGGGCCAGGTCTAGGTCGGGGCGAGGGGCCGGAGCTGGAGCCTGGCGGGGGGGGACGGGAAAGGGCTGCCGCCGCCGCCCGGTGCCAGCGTTCGCCGCAGCTCCGACGAGCTAGGGCCGCCCCTAGCTCGTCGGAACTCCAGCGAACTCCCAGGCGGGTGGTGGCGGGGCGTGGCTGGGCGGCGGGGGGCGAGGGTGCGGAGTGCCGTGGGGGCGTCCGACGCATGCCGGCGTCCGGACGTCCGGCGCTGTAATTACTGTAAAAAATATTTTAAATAATAACATAGGTGAGTAATCTAAATGCATCACTAGAAGACTATTTTTTTTAAAAAAAGTATATTATATATATATATATATATATATATATATATATATATATATATATATATATATATATATATATATATATATATATATATATATATATATATATAATGATAGAGGTAGAAAACTTAGATGCAAATCTAAAGTATTACTTTAGGTTAAATTTTATAATAATGGATGTGGATAATCTACATGGACATTGTATTAGAATAATATTAACAAATAAGAGAGATAAAAAATAAACAATATTAATTAGTCATGGCACTAAATGTATATGTGTAAATAAATTTGTAATACGTATATCCTTTAAAATTTACTGACCCATGAGGTAGAGGAGATGGACTAGCATATCCTAGTGTATATCACTAGGAGAAAATATAAACCCCACCTTTTCCTCTCTCGATTCCAGATCATCAACAGGATCTTGAGAGTACACGACCCCACCAACCGCGGCATTATTTACCTGCAAATACAAGTGCAGTACTATTGATCACCGGTGGCCCAGTCAAGTTTTTGACACGTCGGAAAGATGACTTACGAGGATATCTAACTTCCCAAATCGGTTCTTCGAGAAGTTGGCTAATCGAGCAATGCTGGAAAGATCTGTGACATCCAGTTGATGAAAAAGAACATCGGAGAAAGCCAGCCCTTTCAGCTTCCCGACGGCTTCCGCCCCTATCCCCTCGTCCATTGCCGTCAAAACGACGGTGATGCCATTGGCGGCCATCTGTCGGCACACCTCTAGCCCGATACCTCTGTTAGCACCAGTGACCACGGCAATTCTGCTAAAGCACCAACCACAACAGTACCGAGCCTTTTAGATAGGAATTGGCTCAATAGAAAGTGAAAACCAAACCCAAAAAAATCATACAGCTAGTGCGCCACTCGGCTAGGTAACTTTGGTATATAATAACAAAACAACTCTACATACACCACCACTCACTGAAACAACATTGACCTAACTTGATTCACCCTGACACCCAACTCGCAGCTTGAATAAACAACGCTCTTCATGATTTTTAATGAAAAATATCGGGGAACAACACCCCCTCCCAATTGGTGAACACAGCTTAGGGCTCATTTGGTTCTTTAGGAACGATTCCCAATCGGAATAATTGGCTAATTTGTATAACATGGATCAGCCAGAATGGTACCTAGACTTATCGTTTCAGGCTAACCGAACGAGCCCTTATGGATGGTAACTTAGAGCACGACGACCCAACTCAAAAGGCTCGCACAGGATGCATTACTAAGCGCGAACTAAACAACTCAAGACCACATCCCAACAACTATGCCTAAAAAGTCACTTATGAAGAAACCTTATTATATTGCCGTTGAGGAATGACATTGTGCGGAAGGAAGGCCTCCAACTCTCCTAGGAGATCGATTACAACATCAAAGATGTCATCAGGGGCAGCCTTCATACATATGGCACAGAGATGAGTTTTTACCCAAAGATCTGTCGATATTTTTTTCGAGACCATATATTGCACGTAATTTATTAAGAGGAAAAAGATCTATCGATATTAGTAGGAAGCACCATGACAACACCTCAAGGAAAAGAAACAGAACCACCGTCGTACCGACACAACAAGCACAGAACTGGGCAGGGCTACAACATGCACCTACCCATGGCGCTAGCCTCCCCCAGGATCCAAGACTGTAGGTGCCCCAGATCGATGAGCCGCTCCAAGGATGGGCCTGCCACAGTTCGATGGCATGAACGCGTACCTTGTGTCGCGAGGAGGGGAGATAGTGTCTTCCATGAGCGTGCAGTGCTAACTGGAGCAGCAGGGATGGGAGGTCTTTGCTCCTAAACTGATCGGTCTCGGCAGATAGATATGGTTTAGAGAAGAACAGAGAATGAACACGCATCTCGTCGACGACGATATATTTCGAAAGTTTGGAGGTTAGCAGTGTTAATCAGTCGAGCGTCACGTGAACTAGGACAAACGATAAAATCGTGGATTTGTGGAACACTGGAACGTGATACGTACATGCCAACAGCTCCGTGTGCCTTGCTGTGTGGTCTCCGTTCAATAGCCTGTCCACCAGCAGACATCGCACGAATTGACGATTGCCAAAACCTGTCCTTCACGATTCCGCCCAGTGAAAAAACATGCGGCAGACGTGAAAGTGACATCGGAGTCCCAATCTCGTACTGTTCTCCGAAACTGGCGCGTCGCATCGGTCGGACAATGGGTCCCGTAACTGACAATCTGGTCCCACCTCTTAATAATGTGTCTTTGTATTGTTGATGTATGCGAGGGTGTCACTACCATTAAGAGTTGTGCGAGACCTCCTTCATTCCCGCGTCTGCCTAGATCCGTGGAAGGCATGGGGCGCCGGTGAGTAGGTTCTTCGCTTCTTCTGGATCTACTTCTTAGAGTTCCTATGAGTAGATCTCATCTTCTCCCAACTCCGATGACCTTGGAAAAGAAAAGGTTTAGAGAGTAAAGTTGGTCAGACGGCGGAGATGGCCGATAGACGGTTTAGGGGTCCTGGCGGTGATAAAGGTGGCCGAGCCAGGTTAGGGCAGGGATGCCATGGCCATGGCGGCAGCGAGGGCAAGGGCGTAGGAAGGGAAAGAAGGCGGCGCATGCCCGTTGTAGGGCGGTGGGACCATGGAAGGAAGAAGAAGAACAATGCTCTTATGTACTTTCAATATGTAAGCAAGGTTTGTCTCTTACTCCCTCTCTCTTTTTATATGTTGTCGTGTTTTGTCCTTCATCAATATTTTTATGTTTAAATATCAAGTTTAAAAATATATATACTCCTTCCATTCTAATTTGTAGGTTGTTTTAAGTTTTTTAGATACACAACTTTTATTATGTATATAGACATATCGTATATTTAGATGCTAACAAAAAACTAAATATTAAAAAAGACAAAACGGCCTATAATTTAGAAGAGAAGGTGGTATATGTTAACCGTATAAGTTTTAAGATTCACTATGATAAAAAAATAAAGTAATCTGATGGAGTAATATAAACCTGGTCGTGCTAGATTTTTAATACTCGCTGAATAAATAAATTATTAGAGTTGTATTAGGTCTAACTTTTTTAAACTTTGATTGATTTTAAGAAAAAAAATCATGAACATTTATGACATTAAATTAGTATTATTCATAGAATTTATTTTCATAATGTGTTCATTTTATATCATAGACGATTGTTACTTTTTTAAGAAAGAAGTTGGTCAAAGATATAAATTGATTTATTTAGGGAAAGAAAAAAAAATATGGCTAGTGACGAGGACGTTCACGTGGTGCACGTCCGATGGAGACGCGGAGCCAAGCCCCACCGAATATCTGCATTAATTAAGCAATTAACAAAGTGATCTCAACGGAGGCAGCTGTCGCGGAGCTGATCTGTTCTGAGGCAAGCAGTGACGCCATGTCGAAGCAAACGCAACGCTACGCAAGTGATTTCCCATGCCAAGAAACGCCTGAATAATTCGAAAAATCCAGACTAAAATGTTTCTGGAGACGGGTACTAATAAGCCCGCTATTAATCCTATAAGCGATTCATCCATTGTTCTTTTTCTGAATGCGGGTCCACAAATAACTTCACACGAACGACGCCTCCTCGCCGTCTTCAAAGAAGGCGCCGGTGACCCCGCCTTCCGGCAGCAGCGCCACCTTCACCACGTTGGCCGCGCCTTGCTCGGGCGTCAGGAGCCCCGAGCGTAAGGTGATGTCAGTCTTGATGTAGCCAGGATGCACGCAGTTGACGCGCAGCGCCGGTTGCTTCGCCGCCAGGATCCTCGAGTAGGCGTTCATGGCCGCCTTGGCCACCTTGTACGCCGAGAACGCTGCCGGCCACCCGCGCGCGTCAACCTCGCCGGCCTCAAAGTCTTTCAGGAACATGTCCAGCAGCTCGTCCAGCCTCTCCTCGGTTAGCTTGTCAACGTTGTACAGCTCTTGCTTCAGCTCCTCGTTCCTGAAAAACTGCATTTGCAATCGCAAGAAATGCTTTTACCGTTTCAGCTCTCCTCTCTCTACAAAATTAGGGACAGAGATTGGATAAACTGAAAGAAAATCTTCCTAGCTAATTATAGCGTGTTTTGCGCTATATATATAACTATGATATGAGTTGGCATTGGATCGGAATTTGGAGCAGCGTGTGATCGAAAGAAGTTACCCTAAGCTGCCCAAAGTCGGAGGAGACGTTAACAATTCTTCCATCAGGGGAGGCTTCGAGCAGAGGTAGTAACGCTTCGATCACATGCTTCGCTCCGTAGTAGTTTGTCTGCAGGCCTTTCTTTGCAGCATCATAGGTCTCCCGGGTATTTCTCCACAACCATTCAAGCATCTGATCCCTATCCATGCCACTCAACTATCAACAAACAAACCTGTTCATCAGTTTAGCCTACGGGCAAAAAGATGTTCAGAAAGCACATGTAGATTCTTCTACGTTTCACCAGATGTACTGGTTGCTGCCTGTTCCATCGAGGCATTGAGCAGAGCACGCTAAAAACCTCCGATTAGCTAAAGATGCAGAGCTCACCTCTTCTTCACTTGTTACTGATCCATCAGCAGCAGGACCCCGGGCGTATTCGACACCACCAAATGCAGCATTATTTATCTATGTATGTACAAGCAGAGCACCTTCGTCAACCAATCATGCAACATCACCATACCTGCTGCCACAGCAAACCTTCAAAACTTGGAAAGAAGGCTTACCAGAATGTCTAGCCTCCCAAAACGGGTCTTCAAGAAATCGGCCAGCCTAGCAATGCTCGATGCATCTGTGATGTCTAACTGGTGGAAAATGACATCGGAAAGGCGCAGCTCTCTGAGCTCCTTGACGGCAGCTGCGCCCCTCATCTCGTCCCTAGCTGTGAGGACAACGGTGATCCCATTCCCGGCCAGCTGCCGGCACACCTCTAGTCCGATACCTTTGTTTCCGCCGGTGACCACAGCAATCCTAGCAAATCATGCAATCGTGATGACTCTGTAGCACAGACCAGATCGTAGGGAGACTAGTACATGTCAAGAGTGAAGTACATACCTTGTGCTTGGGAAACTAGAGATGGCTCTCTCCATTAGCGTGCACCACGAGCTCTGCTTCTCTGGTGAATCTGGTGGCTGCTGCAGTCTGCAATGCATAGGTCTTATCAACCAGGTATATACTACTATGTACCACTACCTCTCAACTTTATACTCTTTAATTAATATTGTGAAAGTGGAACCACAAGTGGCCAAGTTCAGATTGCAGGCTCACATTGGGCGTGTCAAAAGAAAAAGAAAGAGATGACAGGACAAAGTCCCTGGATTTTTTTTTCCCCCGTTGGGAGTTGGAACAAGTCAAGGTGGCATCATCAGATCGCATATAAACATATAAATAAACCGACCAAAGCCCGGAAGCCATCATTCAGAACCAATAACCAAAAAAGGTAGACATGGTAGTAACATTTAACAGGTAAGCACTGAAGCATGCAGAACCAAAAGCATGAAAACAATGTTCCCAAGAGAGAAGGAAGAAAAGCCTGACATAGCTCTGAACATTCCGAATTGAAACGTTACTACACTTCTACAGGCAATCACTAGTGGCCGTTAAGATGAGAACCAATTTAAATTTTCATGTAGTGTGAAGCTGGGCATTTGTATATATGAGAAGCTCCTTTACATGATATAATTGGTGAGTACCCAAAACTATCCAATAACTTTTACTTCAAAAAAATTATATTCAATAACTCAGAGGCAATACATCCTGATTCTGAATCCAACTTCAACCAATTTCTGGAGGACAGCAAGGAAGAGCTGGCTATGTAACTTCTTACCTATTTTCTACTTGTCAACATATTCACCATCAACCCTCAAAAAGAGTACCTTGTAGTACCATATGGACATCGAGACAGCCACCCAAAATAAAGAGGGAAGAGCATATTAAGTAATGTCCTCTCAAGGAAAATGTAAAGAATTAGTGCGACCAAATCTGCCAAGCAAGGTTCATTCTTTATTGCAACTATACAATCATCTCCAGATATGTTGTACAGAAGACGACGAATCCTGGTGTCGAGCTCTACGGTTTGCTCAACGTGCTAGTTTGACTACACAAGTCTAACTATAATACTTATTGGACTAACTAATTTACAGCTTTCTTTTATTCTAAAGCCGAGAAGAGAAATATCATCACACAACGGACGCCTCGCCATTCAGATCAAAGTAAGCACCGGTTGGGCCATCGTCCAAGCAAGAGAGCAACCTTCACAGGGCTGCGAGCACCCTCTTCAAGTGTCAATACTCCCATGTGCATAGACATATCGGTCACAGTTTATACGCATTGTAGCCTTGTAGGTTATACGTACAGTCCAAGAACTGAAAAGTTTTGGAACCGGCACAGTCAGTGTTTCTCCTCTGGCTGGTTGCAACTGTCACCATCGAGTTCCCGTCCGTCCATGACTACTTATGTTTCCTTCCTTTCCGGCTTTCCGTTTTTCTGAAGTGAGCATCGCTGTTTCGCGAGGGACAGGGTTGCTTAGCATGGCCGTCAAGCATCTACCACATGCCCGACGATCTGTAGTCTGTAGTCTCTGAAAATCAATTGCGACATGTAGGGCCAAATCCACTAGATCCCCACTTCTACTCTGGTTATTCGGCTGGTCATATAAATCTGCTGATTTGTTGTGAGAGAAAAATAACATTCAAATGGCTGATATATAAGACAAGCGAAAGAGCTGTCAGATGGCGATGGTATCCATCGCAAGCATCGGCATTATTGTCCATTGCAACTTTCTTTTTACAACTTCCGGCTTCTGCAATATTCCCAGACATCTAGATACTCATACCTCAAACACCACACCAATTATAATATGCAAACATCTCAGAAAGATACAAAAGACTCCAAATTGGTCAGAGGCTAAGGAGTAAAAGAAATATGATCATATAAGATGATCACACGAAGGACGCCTCGCCATTCAGATCAAAATAAGCACCAGTTGGCCCATCGTCAGGCAAGAGAGCAACCTTCACAGGATTGCGGGCACCCTCCTCAACTGTCAATACTCCCATGTGCATACAAATATCGGTCTTGACATAACCAGGTGTCAGACAGTTGATAAGCAATGTAGGATACTTCTTGGCAAGAATCCTAGTATATGCATTAAGTGCCGCTTTGGCAACTTTATAGGCTGAAGATCCACCTGTTGGCCACCCATGTGCCTCTACTAAGTTGGCCTTAAAATCCTCTAGGAACCTATTCAACAGTTCCTCCAGTCTATTCTCAGTAAGATTATCAATGTCATCAAACTCCTTGATAAGGTCTTGACTGTTAAAGTTCTGCTCAAAAAGAAGGAATGGCACAATCTTCAGTAACTACAAGAGCACAAGAACAATGGAAGAAAACTGGACTGAAACTAAGTGAGCATTTCATTGCATGCAAACCCTAGTAGAAATGATATTTTGTGACATATTTGAAATGAGCAGAATCAATAAGGCAATACTTAATAAATTTTTTATCACTATTTGACAAAGACGAACATTGGACAAAGCTTAGTGGCTACATATGGGGAAGCAATTAACACCAAAAGAATGTGGAATGCAGACGTAAACAAGAATATTGTTTTCCCCAAAAAGATACAGCTATCTTCCAAAAACCAAATAAGACTAACATAGGAGGTACAAATACAATCAACCAGCTACTGCAGAAGTATATTGGCAAACACTACGCTATAGATGAGATGTGATAATCATTTAATTTCCTGTATTGAGATTTACAGAACTCACTCTCAGCAGTCCAAAGCCAGACGAAACGTTGACAATTCTTCCAGAGGAGGATAACTGAAGAAGAGGAAGTAGTGCCTCTATGACAAGCTTGACACCATAGTAGTTTGTTCTCATACATTGTATAGCTTCATCGTATGTTTCTTTTGAATTTTCTTTCATCCATTCTACTCTCTGATTTACATCCATGGCATCGACCTATGCATTTGATGGACATGTTAATCATTCTAGAATTATACAGATCCATTTTTCTGGTACAATATAATTATGCAATTCAGTGCACAGTTAATCAGATCAGACAAAGATTTAACCCTCAAATCTCTTTAGCAACATGGCTCAATTGCGTGATTTAGGCATTGTCAACATCCAATGAAGATGTTTATATCCTAAACACTAATCTTCAAGCTATATTAGACATAAGGGAGTACTATAGCTGCTTTGAAACTGTGAAATACAAGTACATTGGCCTCAATGTGCCTCACTGTGAAATCTAAGAAGTGCAAGAGAATTGTTCACAAACTCCATGGATGCAGTTCTTTGCGATATTTTGCTTTAGATTAAGGGTACCTTATCCTTGACTGCAGCAAACAAAACTGGATCACGGTCAACACCTGAAATTCCTGCATTGTTGATCTACAAACAACAAACACCACAAAATGATGGTGCCATGGTGGTGCTTAGCAAACAATACAAAAAAGAATCACTTGAACCAAAGATTGAAGGGTACTTAAGGAATGTTCAGAGGTGCAAAAACCCAGCGATAATTTGATTCTATGCTGTGTTTTCTGGAATTGTGAAGCATTGTTTTATGGAATTGTGACGCGGAACAGCCATGCATGTTGTATCCAGGACTCATAAGATTTTTGGTTAGTAGTACATAGCCTAAATTAGCTTTTATTGCTGGCTCAGAGTGTCCGAAACATAGTGAAACAGCCATGCATGATCATCAGCATCATAAGATTTTTGGTTAGTACAGCCAAAAATAACCCTATGCTAGCCGGAACTCAAAATGAATCATCTGATTTTCCTGCTGGCTCAGAATGTCCCAAACGTATATGCTAGTCCCGTCAGTCTCACCCCTAAATTCTTAACGGAACAATATCACTTTTCCACTTACCCAAATTCACTAGAGAGGGAGAAGCGGATGGGAAGAAGTTGCCATACCAGGATGTCAAGCCTGCCAAATCGATCCCTGACGAACTCCGCGAGCCGGGCGGCGCTGGAGGGGTCGGTGACATCGAGCTGGTGGAAGAAAACCTCGGCGTCGCCGCTGCCGCACCTGATGCGCTTGACCGCTTCTAAACCCCTCGCCTCATTCCTCGCCGTCAGGACGACCCTGAGCCCTTTGGACGCCAGCTGCCGGCACGTCTCCAGCCCGATCCCCTTGTTCCCTCCGGTCACCAGCGCGATCCTGGTTGCGCCGGCGAAAGGGCTACGGGATTACATACATGCTCAGTGGCATATAGTAGACCAAAAGGGGCGAGGAGGGAGATTCATCCGGCGCACCTCTTGGTCGAGGTCGACGGGCTCGAAGCCACCGCGTCCATGGCTCCTCTCTGGTGTCTGGCTCGGGGCGGCGCGGGCGGGCGAATTGCGGTTCCGTAACGACGGAGTTGGAGAGGATTCAGGCGTCCGCCGCACCTTCCCCCGTGAACGGCGTTTGCTCGTGTTGCTGTCACTGCCCGTCGGTTGTCACGAGAGCTTTAGGTGGGCTATGCGGTCCAAAAGTGACCCGGTTCTGGAGCCCAGAGCGCGGTGAGAGTGCGCAAGACGGCCCAATGCTTCTTCTTGGGCTGGCTGCTTTGCGGCGGCAGCGGAGCAGATGACCCGATCGGCCGAAAGAAACAAGAAAAGCGATCCAACCCAAAGACCACCATGTGGACGCAGGAATTTTTTAACGCACCCATGTGCAGTCTGTAAAAGTGTGTATCCAAAAGATCTTTGCGACATGCGGGATTTTATTATCTGCTGAATCGCCATCTCTTGCGTTGCAGATTTGGTGTCAAGTCAATGACTCCTGAATTTGGCTCCTGGTCGAGGATTTCAGGGTCACCAGATCGCGTACGCAGGAAATCTTGCGCCCGTGCCACGCGTCAGTACTGAGACACAGAGAAAAAAAAGTGAAATCGTACGAGCTCTGGGACACAAAAGCAAAACCTCTCAGCATGACTGCTCGAGGATGATGCCAAAGCTTGGACATCTCTGCACCTTGTACATGCCCCTGGTGACTAAATTCTCCGTGCAACCGCACCAACAGCCCGCGGGCGCACCGTCGGTGTTCTCATATCGATGTTCGGTGAGAAAACAAGTAAACACAACTCAAGAGAAATTATCCAAGATGTCCAAGGCTCCAACCAAATCATACTACGTATCGGTAAACAAACATCCCTGGCAAAATATAAATGTGCTGAAAATACTTTGCCAGTAGAAATGTTCCTCACCCTGTGTGGCTAGCAAACAATGGGCTCGGCCGCCCACCGGGGGCCCGGGCGTGCCCGCTCTATGCCTCTATCTATCCCTTCGCGCAGCCCGATGCAAGAACAAAATAAATAAAAACAGCCGTCGTGATATCTTGTGGCCGCGATCGCGGACGAGCACGCCCCACGCCGTGCCAGTGGCGTCGTGATGGATACGTAACATTATTCAAGTACCACTGCGGCCGCGAGTGCTGCCGAGTGCGATGCCAACGGCCGCGCCGCCGTGCTGAGGTCAAAAGGGATGATAGAGAAGTCTGTCCCCTTCTCTTTCAGAGATGCTCTGATGACTGATGCTGATGTTTCTCGTGACGTCCAATGCTGCTCCAGCTCTGTCAGGCAAATCGCATGTCACAGTGACACCCGGAAAATATTTTGCATACAAGTACCAGTACATCAGGGCCTTGTTTAGTTCCACGAAACTTTTTGAGGAGAGAGAGATTGTAAAGTCCTGTAGAAGACTTCGTTTTTATTTGGTAAATATTGTCTAATCGTGGTCCAACTAGGCTCAAAAGATTCGTCTCGTGATTTACAACAAAAACTATGTAATTAGTTATTTTTTTTATTTATATTTAATACTCTTTACATGCGGCAACAAATTTGTGAGAGGGAGAGATTGTAAAATCTTGTAGCATTTCGTTTGTTTGTGGTAAATATTGTCCAATCGTGACCCAACTAGGCTCAAAAGATTCGTCTCGTGATTTACAACCAAACTGTATAATTAGTTATTTTTTTTATTTATATTTAATACTATTTACATGCGGGAAACAATTGATATGATGGAGAGAGAGTGGAAAAACTTGCAATTCCAATTAAAAGTTGTATGGAACTAAACAAGGCCCAGTACGGCGAGAAATTTACCACTCGGGAGTTACTATAAGTACTACGTACACGTCATAGGAAAAGACTACTCTGACAGACAGCGACCGTGTCCCTTGTTTGTTCACCTCCCGCCGGAGAGGCCGGACACGGAAGAGAACCCGCCGGAGACGGGGCTGACGCTGGACGTGACCGTGGGACGGGAACGACATGGGGAAGGAGTCGAACCCGTCGTTCTGCATCAGCGCCAGCATGGTGTAGCTCACGTGCGTCGGCGCCACCTCGGGCATCGCCGCGTCGCCCTCCAGGTACTGGACGACCTGCCGCATGCCGGGCCGCGCGTCGGGCAGCGGGTGCGCGCACATGAGCCCCAGCCTGATCGCCAGCCGGGCCTCGTCGGCGTCGTACTTGCCGCACAGCCGCGCGTCCACCGCGTCGAGGGCGGCGCCCCTGCGCTCGTGCTCCTGCACCCAGTCCAGCAGCACGCCCTGCTCGTCGGGCGCCATGCACCCGAGCGGGCGGCGGCCGCAGGCCACCTCCAGCACGAAGACGCCGAAGGCGAACACGTCCGTCACCGGGGTGGCCTTCCCCGTGCGCACCAGCTCCGGGGCGAGGTACCCCATGGTGCCCACCACGTGCGTCGTCTGCGGGTCCACGCCGTGGTCGTACAGCCGCGCCAGCCCGAAGTCGCCCAGCCGGCCGTTCATGTCGCCGTCGAGGAGCACGTTGCTGGCCTTGATGTCCCGGTGGATGACCACCTTCTCCCAGTCCTCGTGCAGGTACAGCAGGCCGGCGGCGACGCCCCTTGATGATGTGGAACCGCTGCTCCCAGTCCAGGACGGGCCTCGCCTTGTCGTGCAGGTACTTGTCCAGGCTGCCGTTGGACATGTAGTCGTACACCAGCAGCAGCTCGCCCTTCCGCCGGCAGTAGCCCAGCAGCTGCACGAGGTTCCGGTGCCGGAGGTGGCCGATGCTCACCACCTCCGCGATGAACTCCTTCATCCCCTGCTTGGAGTCGTGCGACACCCTCTTCACGGCGATCTCGAGCCCGGACTTGGACTTGGGGAGCACGCCCTTGTACACCCTCCCGAAGCCGCCGGTGCCCAGCAGCATCTTGTTCTTGAACCCCTTGGTGGCGTGGTAGAGCTCCTTGTACGAGAAGCGGTGCGGGCCGAACTCCACCTCCCAGTCCTCGCGCACCTCGGCGTACCTCACCCGCCTCCGCACCAGCAGGAAGGCGCCGACGACCAGCGCGAGGACGAACGCGGCGGTGGCGATCGGGAGCACGATCTCCAGGACCTTGGACCGGGGCTTGGGCCCGAACCGCGGCAGCGCCGGCAGCTTCGCGATGTCCAGCGGCGGGGCCGCCGCGCCGTCCGTGGCGAAGCTCCAGCCCAGAACGTAGTGGCGCGTGAAGATGACGCCCGTGGCCGCCGAGAATCCGACGTAGGCGGTGCCGTCCGTGGCCCCGACCGCCGACAGGTTGACCGGCGCGGAGATGAGCGGCTTCCTGGGCCTGGGCACGTCGACGGGCGCCATGGTGACGTCGAGCCGCGTGGTGGCGCCGTCGTAGTCGACCCACACCTGCATGGGCTGGCGGCTGATGAGGCTGAGGTTGTTGAAGGCCCCCGTGGCGTCGTCGTAGTACCCGGCGGTGTGGTTCAGCAGCGACCTCATGCTGTTGACGTTGACGCCGAGGTGGTTGCTGTTCATGTCCTGGAACTCCGGGTTGAGCATGGTGTCGAGCTCGACGAACAGGACGCGGTTCCCTTCCCTGCCGTTGTCGGTGACGTTGAGGATGCCCAGGTACTGCCCGGCGTTGAAGGTGGAGAGCCGGGTGCTGGGCGCCACCACGAACGCCATGCCGTTGTCGCTGAGCACGGTGAAGTTGGAGACGATGGCGAAGACGAAGGCCGCCGAGAAGGACCTGACGGCGCCGCCGGCCCGTCCCGCCGCAGGCGGACGGGGGACAGGTGGAACGCGTGCCCGGCCATCTGGCTGGTCCCGTTGCTCAGCACCAGGAGGCCGTTCGGCGCCACCGTTGACATGCCGTCCAGCGAGAGGTCGGCGCCGCCGAAGCCGTTGTAGGTGAACTCGTCGGCGGCAGCAGGGGGCGAGCACGGCCGCGGCGAGGAGCAGGAAGGGGGAGGAGGGGCGAGCGGGGGCAACCCATCGCGTCCGCGTTCGGTAGCCGCGTTACGCTGCAACGCAGGCGCTCTGGACGGGAGCAATTGGACATTTGGACTGAAGTAATACTAGAAGAGTAGTCGTCTACTACGACTGAACTTCACTCATCGGTGTGAAGTGTGGACGATCCGATTCCGATGCTTTGAGCCTTTGACCCCGACGGCGACTTTGTAGTTCAGCAAAACCGCCCGCGGCCGCATGATCACAAGAATTCAATAGGCCGTTGGTTGGTAACCTGCCTTGTGGGGGAGGGCGGCAGTTGGACTCGGACCCGTCTACCTTCACGGTACCGAGGCACCACATGTTTGCTTGCCGGACGGGTACGTCAGGCAGGCAGGGGCCCTACCGCTCGGCATGCCAACCGCGTCCTATTGAATTGAATTTCAAGGAGACCGCTACTGATCGAGGTCAAGGAAATGCAGATAAAATATCCTCTAGCCAGCCGCAGCCAGCGATGACAGGAGTGGGTGGTTAAGTGTCACACTGCAAAACAGCACGCAGTACTATCTACTGATGAGAGTAATCAAGTTGGCTTGGTGTCGTTTGGTAGGCTGCGCCCTTTTGACTCTACGCCACTGCACTTTCCGTGGCCAGGTTGTTTAAGGTTACTCTGACAGGACCCAGAATCGCAGGTATAGTCAAAAGGATTGGCTTATTGTAATGGCGCTAAAATCCCGCGGCAGATGGAGTGTGAATCACTTTGGTGGGCTGCTGCTGCCCTGCCGTGCCGGGATGACATCGGCTCCCTGCCTCCAACCACCGCAGAAAATGAGGCCACTGGAACGGACAAACGACCAGCGCCGCGCCCCTGCCCCACGGGATGTGCATCGGCATCGCAGGCCAAAAACAAAACGCAAAACGGCTGCAAGGGGAGGAAACTTTCCTTGTGACCACCACTGCAGCCTGCGTGGCTGCGCGGCGGGTCGGCGGCAGGTGTGCGGCCGAGGCGAGAGCACGAGTAATTGCGCTCACATAATCGCGTCGTCCTCGGCGACTTCCAATCCGTGGGGACGCGAAAACGGAGAACGAAGGGGCTGGAATCGTTGACTCTGTGGCTGGCCATTCGGATCAGCGACTGGAAGCGGGGACCGAGCCGCCAAAGGACATCAAGGGCAGGCACAAGCATCCTCCGAACCAGGGCAGGGGGCACAGCAATCCCCGCGTCCACACCCACCCGACCCACACCTGTTTCCATCGCGGTATGATTTCGCAAGGCAATTCAGACAGCGACGGCTCGATATGAGATTTTACGGACGCTACTCCGCTCACCATCCGGGCATCCGCGCGTACGCCTGTCGCCTGTCGCCAAACGAGGATTGATGAAGGATTTTGGTTACGCTCTGATGACGTGCAAATCTAGTCGGCGTGACACTGCCAAAGGGGTGAAAAGAGAGACGCATACGGCGGCCGCGTTAAACACTGGGAGCCGACGACGCCACAGAGGCCAAAACCATTCGCCACAGTCGCCACTCACTCCCCCAACCACCGTTCGAGGCTCAGCTCAGCACTAGCAGCCAGCCATGCCGCCGCCGCGCCTCGTCCTGCTTCTCTTCCTCGGCCTCAGCGGCCTGCTGCTGCCTCCGCCTGCGGCGTCGGCCGCCGACGAGCAGTTCGTCTTCGACGGCTTCAAGGGCGCGAACCTGAGCTTCGACAGGATGGCCACGGTGACGCCGGACGGGCTGCTCATGCTCACCAACGGCACGAGCCAGCTCAAGGGGCACGCTTTCTACCCGGTGCCGCTGCGGTTCCACCGGCCGGCGCCCAACGGCACGGGTACGGCGGCGATGCAGTCCTTCTCCACGGCCTTCGTCATCGGCATCATCGGTGCGTACGAGGACCTCAGCAGCCACGGCATGGCGTTCGTGGTGGCCAAGAGCCGCAACTTCACCTCCGCGCTGCCCGGCCAGTTCATGGGCCTCGTCAGCTCCGCCACCAACGGCAACGCCACCAACCACCTGTTCGCCGTCGAGTTCGACACCATCCTCAACTCCGAGTTCAACGACATGAGCGGCAACCACGTCGGGATCGACGTCGACGGGCTCAACTCCGTCGACGCCGACAACGCCGGGTACTACGACGACGCCACCGGCGCGTTCAGGAACATGAGCCTGGTGAGCCGGAAGGCGATGCAGGTGTGGGTGGACTTCGATGGCCAGACCATGCAGGTGAACGTCACCATGGCGCCGCTGGAGGCGGCCGCCCGGCCCAAGAAGCCCCTGCTCTCCAAGACCGTCGACCTCTCCTCCGTCATCGACGACACCGCCTACGTCGGCTTCTCGTCGGCCACCGGCATCCTCTTCTGCCGCCACTACGTGCTGGGCTGGAGCTTCAGGATGAACGGCGCCGCCCCGGCGCTCAACGTCTCCGCCCTGCCCACCTTGCCCGTCACGTTCCCCAAGCCGAGGTCCAAGACGCTGCAGATCGTGCTGCCGATCGCGTCGGCGGTGCTCGTCTTCGCGGTGGCCGCCGCCGTCTTCGCTCTCCTGCGCAGGCGGCGCATGCACGGAGGTCAAGGAGGACTGGGAGGCCTCGTTCGGGCCGCACAGGTTCTCCTACAAGGATCTGTTCCACGCCACCGACGGGTTCAGCGACGCGCGGCTGCTGGGCATCGGCGGCTTCGGCCGGGTGTACCGCGGCGTGCTGCCGTCGTCCAAGGTGGAGGTCGCGGTGAAGAAGGTGGCGCACGGGTCCAGGCAGGGGATGAGGGAGTTCGTGGCCGAGGTCGTCAGCATCGGCCGCCTCCGCCACCGCAACCTCGTGCAGCTGCTCGGCTACTGCCGGCGCAAGGGCGAGCTGCTGCTGGTCTACGACTACATGCCCAACGGCAGCCTGGACAAGTATCTCTACGACCAGAGCAAGGCCGCGCTGCGCTGGGGGCAGCGGTTCGGCATCATCAGGGGCGTCGCGTCGAGCCTCCTGTACCTCCACGAGGACTGGGAGCAGGTGGTGGTGCACCGGGACATCAAGGCCAGCAACGTGCTGCTGGACGGGGAGATGAACGCGCGGCTGGGCGACTTCGGACTGGCGCGGCTGTACGACCACGGCACCGACCCGCACACGACGCACGTGGTGGGCACCATGGGGTACATGGCGCCGGAGCTCGGGCACACGGGCAAGGCCTCCAAGGCGTCGGACGTGTTCGCGTTCGGCGCCTTCATGCTGGAGGTGGCGTGCGGGCGGAGGCCCGTGGCGCAGGACGCGCGCGACAACCGCCTCGTGCTGGTGGACTGGGTGCTGGACCGCTGGCGCGCCGGCGCCGTCACGGACACCGTGGACCCGCGCCTGCAGGGCGACTTCGTCGAGCGCGAGGCCAGCCTGGTGCTCAGGCTCGGCTTGCTCTGCTCGCACCCGCTGCCCCGCGCGCGCCCGGGCATGCGGCAGATCGTCCAGTACCTCGACGGCGACTCGCCGCTGCCGGAGCTGTCGCCGATGTACCAGGGTCTCAACATGATGTCGCTCTTGCAGGACCAGGGCTTGGACCCCTATGTCATGTCGTTCCCGATGACGTCGACGGGGACCAGCGCCATATCTGACCTGTCCGGAGGGAGATGAAGTGATGACCGTCGTGTCAGTTTTAGTTTCCATGCATCTGATTGTAGTGCGGTCTTGTGGATGACTTGAATGTAAAGTTATGCTCGGGTAACTTGATGTTCAGATTATAAATTACTAATCACACCTGTAGATTGAGGTTTGATATCCCAAATCACAAGCCACTGCACATTACTGGTTGACCGACTGAACTTGCTGAGGTCTCAAGAGAGCGTGCAGAGTTCATCCACTCGCTGAACCTCGAAGTTGAAGGCAAACTAAGACCTACTAGTACACGTTCCAAAGGTATCAAAAAAAAAAAAATCTGGCCCGCATTTTCTGGCATAGTGACAATTTAAGACACGATTTTTCGATCCAAGAGAATGGAAGGCTAGGTTTGCTTGTCAACAAAGTTAGGTCTCGATTGTTCTTCGACGCCTTTGATTTGCACGACATTTCTGCATCTTTGGGTTACTCAAAGATGGCATCCACACCAATAATTGCTCTATGTGCAGAAATCATGGAGTATGAATGAGATATTACAGATTTGTAGAAGGGGAATACCATGCATATCAGTATAACCCCGTCTCTGATGTCATGGCTGATGCAGGCTTTGCGCCTTTGCCCATCCAGATACAGATAGAGAGCATTTGTAAAGTAATTGGAGCCCCACCAAAGATAAACGATGTGCTGTAAGATCAACTGCACTGAATTAATTTACATTATGAGCACAAGTGCCACAGCACAATTGTTTGGGGTAGTGGAGGTGCCAAAGCACTCTCTCCCAAAGTTAGTTAAGCCTAGACAAACAGGGGAAAAGCACAATTCATTGCAAGGTTGATCTATAATAATATGATATTGTTATAGGCTTAGGCTTTCCTGGTCTAGGTCGTTTTTACTTGCTTCCTGTGAAGCGTGTTAACCTAGTTATGTGCTTTTCCTTTTTTCTTGCCACCTAGCGGCTTTGTACGGGACTGTTCTTATTACAATGATAAGTAGCAATGCCTCGAGAAAAAGCATAAAGAAGTTAACATACTGCATAAGGACAGTTGCAAAAATTAAGTGCCAGGCTAAATGCCAATCAAAGTCATACCATGGAAACATTAGGGCCATAATAGGACAGTCAACATATCAAAGTCGCATCATGAAAACATTACGGCCACAATAGGACAGTCAACAACTCAACATATCAAAGTCTATTTGAATTCCCCCAAAAGCACCATAGTATCTCCACCAAGAATACATGACAAAATTTCCATGGTCTAGAAAATAAATAAATAAACTAGTTTAGAAAAATGTCATGTTTGATAATTCCAGGTATGGACCTATCTATTACCAGTACAAGAGAAAGATCAGCAGCTCCAGTGTCTTTTTTTTTTTTCAATTTGAAAACCCTGACCAGTGCACCGGTCCAGGCAGCGCCAAAATGGCAAATCTCATTTTTCCTTGGTGTCAGGGTGGATTCCTCTAATCCCATTAATAAAAAGCGAGATAGGAAGCCAAACAGAAGCTGCAAAAAAAAAAAAAAAAAGTTAGCTTAGAAAGATGGCAAATAAAAACTAAAAAGACCATTAATGATTTAACAGGCCTTATGCATTTTCAAGACCAAGACTGCAAGTACAACTCGTGATAAGTAATGCTGGGATGACTTCTCAAAAAAAAAAAATGCTGGGAATATTTGGACTTGGTAATAATTATTTTTTGAGATACTCAGATTGATTAGGCAGATTTACAGGTTCTTGGAAAGATTGTTAGGCAGACATACAGGTACAGCTTATCATGATGTTGAGAGTTCTGCTCTATTGCCCATTGTTTACTGAATTAAAACAAAATTTTATTATGATGAAAACATCTTTCGAATTTACATTAAGGGTGCCTCTGATTTGCAATTTAATCATGCAAGTGAACATCTTTTCAAGTGCCAGGCACATTTCACCAGTTTTACTGGGTCACAGAAAATACTATTTAGTTTAGCCAGTCCTTGACTTCTTGATCAGTACTAGGCATTTACAAGCTCTAATCGCTAGTTTACAGACTACCAGCATGCAAGCCCCTATGAGGAGTGGCTACCTGGCCAAGGAACTGGGACCAGTTTTAGTTTTGAAATCCTGTCAACAAACATGCTTATTTTTGCAAGTAACTGTTATTTGCAAGAACAAGTACCACATGTGCATGACATGAAACTATAAATTTCATCAGTTTCACATAATATTATTTCCTTTTTCACTAGCTCCAGACCCAATGTATTTGGAAATAGATACCTGATACACATGAGAGCTCACAACATCAAAATTCATTTCCTATTTGAAACAACAAATTTATAGTAGTCCTCCTCCCCGTATAGTCTCCTGAAACATTTGAAGAAATTGGTCATTAAGATGAACTGACAAGGAAGGATATGTGGTTGCAGAACAAGTGCTGTATAGTTAAGGAAAAAAAAAGATCTTCTGAACTTTCATAAGGACATGTGGACAGCAACAGCAGGCTTTATAATGTGGATAAAGATCAGCCGACCAAGGTGATATGAATCCAGTATTTTCAAAGATTTGTGGGTGGGTTGGGGAGGGGTTGGAGTATCAGAAACATGGCATGGACAGATAGCTAGCATCCTGGACCTATCCTGAAACTAAGGTGATATGGTATTTACAATAACACATATCCCAGTTACACAGGTGGACACACCAATCTGTGGGTAGCATTATCCATGAGTAAACTAGTAACAAGTTGCAAACCTCCAAGTAGCATCGATGGACATATAATGCAAAAACATAAAGCTTAGTAAACATGTCATGCACAAAAGAAAACAAATTAAAGTTGTATGAACTTACGCTAAATCTTCTGATGTATCACACTTTATAACACCTTTCCCCTCAGGAAGTTCAAGGCAAGAATAGTGCATTATCATTTCTTTCAAGGTATGTTTCGTGCTCTTCACATCGTTGTCCCACAATATGCTCTGCCACATATAGTTACAATGCAAACTGATGTCATTGCCAATTGCCAAATGCAAGCTGTGATCACTTGTGCTACTTGGGCTGCAGCTGCAGCTGCATACATTCCAATTGTTGCTGCTAAAACCAAGCAGCATAAATTTGTACAGCTGCAGCTGCAGCCTAATTAGTACAACCCATCAGGATGAAACAGGAGGGGGGGAGGGGGGAGGGGGGGTGTTGGTCATAGAAGTTTCAGTATGTTTTATGTTTTTGAACCCATGCAAAATGAATAGAACATCCTCTAACAAACATGACAGTAAAATTAAATACCTTTCTTACATACTCTCTTTTGACATCCTCCCAAGGTGTTTTTCCTTTGGCACAAAAGATGGAGGCATTCCACATGGCACCTCTAGCAACCATAACAGAAGCGGCACCTAACAGTTATAAGAATATATCAACAACAATTGAAAATAACAAGAAACAAAGGTCCATTTACCAGTAAACATTAAGCAACACATAGCAAAGATGAATGTATCTCAGAGTAACTTAATCAGAAACCATTTTTATATGCATTCATCATGAAAAATGAAGTGGTAGCTACTTCGGCTGTTTAATGGCATACAGCGTTCAGGAAACGATTGAAGTTTTGTGGCAGTCCAAATAGATGCATATTAAAAAAGCAGTTTCAAGATTGCTAACTGATAGAGGTGAAACCCAAATTAAACAGAGCAAACTAAGAAATGACAGTGCAAATAGAAACAAAAACCTGTTGCATCCTTAATTCTCTTAAAATCCTCATACTCAAAGACATCTCCATTAGCTATAACTGGAACTGACAGCGCCCGACACAACATCAGCTATCTCATCCCACTTAGCAGGATCTCTTGGTCTATCTTTAATCTTTCTGTGGTTTCAAAGGGGAGCAACATAAGCGGAAACCAATTATAAGAGGGCATACTCAAGAAAAAAAACGGTGGAGATATTGACATAATTGAAAAAGTGCAGATAGCTAATTGCATGCTTCTAAAGCTAGAGTAAGAATGGTTTTAATTATCTACCAGACTACTACAACTCAAAAATACAGTTCTATGTGTCATTACCTTCCATGGACAGCAAGAGCAGGAACACCAGTTTTCTCAATTCGGGCGTGCCAACTCCACAGTGTCTTTAGGTGTGTTCAGAAGACGGATTTTACATGTCACTGTTGTGTCCAAGTTCCTTCGCAATGTTGTCAAAATCTATATTGTATACTATGCATAGCCTGAGTAAGAGCAGTGGATATATAGGGTATAGAAAAAAGAAAAAAGAAACAATAAGAAGAGTACATCATGTATAAGCTCAGGTTTGGAGAGTAATGCAGCACCCATCCCTCCACTAAGTGAAAAGACTTTGGACAGCCCATGTTGATATCTATAGCAGAAACATCACGGCACCTGTGAGGACGAAATACATTTTTTAGAAAGGCTGAGGACGAAATACTATGGTTAAAGAAACATGCAAAGCAAAACTATGCTATCAATTAGAAAATTTTAGGTACTAAACCTGGCACAAACAAAGAATTTATATTAGCAACTTCAGATCTTGGATACTAAAAGGTCTCAGAAATAAAGCTTACACAAGCTGAGCAGCTTTAAGCGCCCTCACAGCATTTGATGTGCCCATTTGGAATACAACCCTATCCCTTTCTTGTGGGCATGTACGGAAAACTACACTGTCAGTCCCTTTCTCCACAAAATCAGTAGTCCCAAGAGATTCTGGTAAACAATGTGCAACATGATTAGGATGTGTTGAATCATACAGCCCCAGAGCAATGCAATAAATCTGAACAACGGATGGAACAAATAAGACAGATACTTTAAGTGCTATGTGAAGGTGCCCAAGTTTCACACGTAAAAATAGCTTTCTCTTCACTTCATGGAGCAATCATTAAGTTATTACAGCATTTGTCCAATCATTCCCCAATCCCAACTACAAGAATTTTATCATCCAATAGTCCTTTAAGACGAATATACCCAAATATCGACTTCAGATGTAGCATTATTGGGGTAAAGTTATTTGCAGTCCTATGATAATCAACATATTAGATCTTAAAAGGAGTTGATGATGAGTAGACTAAAGTGGTAATGCAGTGGAAATAGTTGTAGGACCAAATAGACCACATCCGATGCCAAATATCAATTGAAATATAATACCATTTGTAACACGCTCACACTTCAACAATTTGTGATCGATAATTTCTTCTCCATAAGTAATATCAGCACCATATTCAGCAGCCAGTAGCCTAAATGGCAAGGTACCCTGCAAAAATAGTTTAACAAGATAAGTCAGATCTACATTTGAGAGTAATTTTGCAAAGGCAAGTTTCTGGCACACAGACTAGAACTAGATCAACCGAAAACTTCATATCCATGAGATGAACAACATGACACAAGGTAAAGGGAGTGATGATGCTCTTGAGTTGCTAATCAAAACCTATGAACTTGTGATCGGTGACTAAAATTTATTGGTGAAGGGAAACGTGTGTGTTCACTTACTAAATGGTATTGATCATTCATAAAATTCAACAGAATAGAGAATAAC
The DNA here is from genome assembly GCA_015844335.1 of Chrysopogon serrulatus. Taxonomy (NCBI): domain Eukaryota; kingdom Viridiplantae; phylum Streptophyta; class Magnoliopsida; order Poales; family Poaceae; genus Chrysopogon; species Chrysopogon serrulatus. Next base: position 80,498 of record JADLZL010002606.1, read on the forward strand.
CTAAAGTAAAAAAATAGCTAAACCCCTATGGTCTAGAGCTTATTTGATTAATTTAGTACTTGTTTTCCACCAATGATTCATAATTGCACTCCTTCACTGGAAGCTGGAAAAGTGAAAGCTCTTGTCACAATCTACTCGCATGCTTGCTACGGTCATCTATCGGACAGCATCCATATTAAGTCACAACCACAACCTAGTCTAATACTTGTTCCACTTATGAATTCTGACATAAAACGAAACCATCGAGCTTCCAGTTCTAGAATCTAGATCGAGAGGAATGAAAGCAGATGCCCAAATCCAGGGATCAGACGCTTCGAACTAGCTTAAACCCAAAGTCGCATGCCCCGGAGGGGAATCGGCTAAGAAAATCCAGCCCAACGGATTCGTGGGAGGGGCTCGGGTCGAGAGGAGTTACCACGCGGACCATGGGAGCGAGCACCAGCTTGTCGCGGTACTCCATCCCCCACCTCGTCGCCGTGCCGCAGGCCGCAAAACGCAGCCCGCCTGACGACAACCTCCGCCGCCCCCACGAAACTTGGAGACCAGACGACGGAGGAAGGGAGTACGCGGTGGAAGTTGCTGTAGAGGAGAGGAGACTTGACGGCGCGCACGCGCTTGTGGTGCGCGGGCAGCCGGGAGAACAGCAGAGGCGGCAGTGCGGCAGCGTGTCTTCTCCGGTCTCCTCGCAATCGTCCGTCGTCTGTCCAAGCTTTTGTTGGGTCGGGCTGAAGAAAAGCGTGGCTACTGGCTGGCCACTGCTGGACCGATAGGCCCAAATCCGATAACCTTGTGGGGCGTGCATCAAGCCGACTGCTTTTTGGGGGCTTTGGAGACAAGTGGGTCTGGCCCGCTGCCGCAGAAACCACTGTGAATTGACTTGGGTTCCACATGCTGCTTTTTAGTCCCTGACTATTAAATAAAGACAAATTATAAAATTAATTTATCAGCTGAAGGCTAATTCAAGATGAATCTATTAAAATTAGTTAGTCTATAATTTGATAATATTATGCTACAGTAAATATTTGCTAATAATAGATTAATAGATTCATCTCGTTAAGTACTAATGTAATATAGGAGTAGACTACTTTTTAGTCCCTCAAACTAAACACCTCTAAATTACTTTGTTCCAAAACAAGTGATTCCACAAAACTCATGCTGGTCAAACTTATATCAAATTTAACTATATCTTTACACCTAAAAAAGCTTTAAAGTAATCATCTATCGGTGATACTAAATCACATTCTAACTCCACTTCAGCTCTCCTTCTCGTACCATTTTACATTGAAAAGTAACGGATATAGAATCTAGATTTAACATGAACTTTCTTATAAAGACTCAATCCAACATGAACTCTCTCCCCAACCGATTTCATATTTAAAGTAACATATCATTATGATGTTTTCATGCAACGTATGGGTATCTACCTAATTTATATAAAATACACGTACATTTGAACCTCTAAATAAATATTAATATTCTCTTATGAAAACGACACTTACAGGACAGATAGAATATTTATTTGAGAATTATACACTACAATGCAGACATTGAAATTATATGGCGATTTGCCTATTTAAATAAAGACGGATAAAGCTGATGTTGGACCGATGGGAATGGGATATAAAAGCAAACAATAGCAGAATGCGGCGAAGTGACTTTTGAAGCTTTTCTGTGTACTAAAATGCAAGCAACGTCCTCCATCCTCATCACAACTTTAGCTGAATGGTGTTTTTTTTTTACAACGTAAATTTCATTTCCACTGGGGTCTCAGGCAGGCAACAGATCACTATTTGTTCCTTCCATCCCAAAATAAATATACATCTCGCATTTTAAGAAGTCAAACAAACTTAGTGTAACTATAAAACTACATTAAAATAACAAAAATTATAATATCAACCATCATTAATCTTGTTAAGAGACATAAATGTTAATACTATTTTCTAAAAATTTCCGAGTAGTTAAACTTGAGATTGTTTCTTCCCAATCTGCGGGGACGTACGCGTATGCATACACAGCCATCTCGAAAATGAATCGTCTGTAACAGTACATTCCACTCAACCACTGAGACAGATACGGTGACATATGACGGTGGCGCGCGCAAAAACATAGCCAAAACTAGACGCAACGACTACCGCGGTCCGATCCGGCACGTCGGCAAGCTTGTCTTGCGATCAGGCATCATCAGACATGAGATTTGCGCGACACGAACATGGGTTAGGTCGGCTGTTGTTTCAGCGAGTCAAGTGACCACCTCACCATCGGACAAGAACACCCTTTCTTTCACACTGACTAGTCAGACTAACGGTGACCGGCCCCATCTTTTCTTTATTAGCAGCGCGCACCGGCGCCTAGCGCTAGCAGCGCGCGCGCACACACACACCTACGACACGCAGAGCTCGCAACACAGCAGCGTGCGCTGCAGACGCATACAAAATCGCTCGCCTCCGGTACCAAAGCGCTTGGCGTGCGTCCTCCCCCTCCCAGTCCCAGCCAGCAGCCTCGCTCGCTCCCCAACATCTCCGGCGACCGGCCCGACGGCCCCGACCCCGCCCGAACATGGAGAGACACGGCGGCATGAGCGCACGGCTAGCAGCCATGCTGCTGCCAATGCTTCTGCTGCTGGCGACCGAGCTCGCCTCCTTCGGCTGCTGCGCCGGCCACAGGATTCCCAGAGCGGACGTGGCGGCGTGGAGGCACGGCGGGCGGGTGGCGGCGGCGTCTGCGACGACGACGACGACGGCGACCACCACGATAGGAGGCGCGGCCGCGCGCTGCCGCTACGTCGCCCTCCCCACGGCAGCCCGGGACGCCGTCGCCGAGGCGGTGCTCGGCGAGTCGAAGAGGCTGGTGCCGCAGGGCTCCAACCCGCTGCACAACTAGGAGCGAGGAGCGACAGCAGGCAGCAGGTTCTTGGTGCGGCTAGCTTCCACAATTTTTCTAACTAGCTAAGTCACACACAGCGATAGATGTGCGCCTGTAACTGTAATTAGCTAGCGCCGCAGCAGTAGAATGGCTCTGGAGCCTGGATCGGTGGATCCAATCCAGCACAGGGCAAGAGTGTACAGGACAGTACATGCATGCTTCTTTAATTTTGCGATGTTCTTCTTCCGATCCTAGCAAAGATTTGATTCAGTAGATAGGGAAGCAATGATGACTGCAAAGCTTTGGTGTTTTTACTGCGAGAGCTGAGCTTTTTGTTCTCCTTCTTTTTCGTCCGGAGTTCCGGCCCGCAGTCCAGGGTGTTTAGCGTCATTTGCGCTGGCCGCCGCGCGCGGCGACGACGTCGTAGCGAGCAAGCGGACATGGGAGCCCGGACAAGCTGGTGCTTTGTCGCGCCTCGCTGAAGCTATGATTTCGAGTTACTAGCCTTTTTGTTCGCTTGCGAGCGCAGAGGCACGCACGCCATCATCCTCCGCGGCGGCATCGGCATCCCTGCATATCTTATCACCCAGACCACATGGCATCATGGAGGGATCGTCGTCTTCTAGGGCATAAAAAATTGGCTTAGGTTCGTCCATTGGCTGTCAGCGGCCGGCAGAGAGATACGGCCGTGAAGTCGCATGCAGCTGCTAGCCGGAGCCCGGAAGGAAGGTCAAAGACCCGGGGCCGGGCCGCCGGGGCCGCTCTACCTATTCTATCCAAGCGGTTGAGTGAACGCTAAGACAGTCTAGTCTCATCATCCGAGACATGGATGTCAGAGCAAGGCATGCACGGTGCTGATTACCAAGCTAGCTCCATCTCATGTCCAGTCCCGTGCTGCAAAGATGGATTTCATGGATCCTGTATTCCTGTCCCCGTTGAACACGGAATGGACACCCTTCAGGGTTCAGGGCTCATCAGGGGAAAAGAAAGTGCAGACAGGTGATATCTTGCAGCAGTCACACGGCCTCTTGTAATCGCGACAAGTTAACTGAACATCAAGAGTGGGGGTCACGCAAGTGGCCAGCACCATTATTACAGGTTTCAGTACAGGACAAGGCTCCCTGATGAACTGGTAGTAGTATTACAGTAGTAAGATGCAGTTCACTGATGAACTGCAGTAATACATCAATGGATCTGCTTCTTATAAGACGACTGCGTGCTTCCAGCCACGCCAAGTTATCCTCAGAAATCCTGATCACGAGAATCCTGCTCAAATAAGGGACAAAGTTCAGCAGGCTGTAGTAAGATAAATTCACAACAAAACCCAGCTCCTGATCTTCAGGGAAATGGGGGAAAAGAAAGAAAGCAACAGAAAAGAGAGATAAGGGACGCACTATCGCAAAGTACAATATAAATCGTTTCCCACGAACACAAACTATAGGAAAAGCAAAAGGAGGCAAAAGAAACATCCACACCCGGCGGCAGCTATCAATCACATGGAATTTTTGGCAAAGAGCAATCTGAAAACCTTGCGTGCGAGGCTTTTTTCCCCCCTGGTTTGGTGAAAACAAACCTTTACATTTTAAATCACAAAAGCTTTTTTTTTATTACAATAGATTATAGATAGATACTAATCAGTGTATGACGTTTTTAAATCCAGCTTTGTACATGGATGTGAGTGACTATGTGAGATAGTTACCTCTGCAGTGAATGTGAGACCAACTTTGATTTCTCCGCGGTATTCTTCGTCTTTCACAACATTGTAAACAGTTGGAGGGATGCTTCCTTCTGTATAAACTGCATCCAGAGGAATCCTGCAAAAACAGGGCAGACTGAAATAAGCATTGCAACCGTTAAAATTAGAATCCCAAAATATTGATCTCCAAAACTGCAGACCGCAGCTGCAGCAGGGAGGTAAATAAACTACCGTCACTGTACATGGTTTTATCACTCTACTTGGCACTCCCAGGCCGGACTGGTCGATCTACAAATTACAAAATGTAATTACTTATTACTTACTTTGCTTCACCAACGAAATCGTCATCAGTGCCACCGTCACTGTCCAGGAGCTTGATGAATAGCTCTGTTGCGCCATCGGAGACGGTGAACACAAAGGTCTCGTTCCATTCAGGTTCACATCCTTTGCCTGCAGTGCACAAACAGATCAAGTTACAAATTGCCAGGGAAGCCAAGGGTTGAAGGATACACAATACTTACTAGCACTAGGATATTAGTAGCATTTAGCACTAAGAAACCATCCATACAGCCGGTACAGAGCCACAAGTAATTTTTCAATTGTCTTCAGCTCTTTTCAAGTGTGCTGGCATATTACTTGCACATGGTTTTCTAGCTCTAACAGCACTTGAGTTCTATATTACGTGCATGAGACGGTGACTTGAGCATTGTTTTCTAGCTAACTGCACCTGAGTTCAATGTCTCTGAACTAGAAGTCAATAACTACCTACTGTCCTAACTCTCTTTTGGCTTTTTCGGACAGCAGACTATTGATTACTACTAGTAAAACGTAACTTTGTGAAAACAATAATAATTTCAACGAATCAAAGTATCTAATCTGAAAGCAACTAAACCGAAGCTAAACAGAGATGAATGTATACCAACCAGATGCCACGCTGCTCTTCTGCTCATGGGAGCGACACTGCAGAAGCGCGTAGGGATCCATGTTACCTGCAACGACCAGCCACACCAAAACAAAACTCGTTAGCAAGAGCTGATGCGCTTCTTCGAGAGCTGATCAGTGAAGCTGCAAATGCTCTAGCAAGATCACTTATTGCAGCCGATCGAGTTAGTCGATCATGAAACAGGGAAAAACGCGCTAGAACCCGAGCGGGGAGAAGAAGAGGAAGACGTGCCGAAGCGTACGTACTGAGGTAGTCGGTGTTCTTGAGGCCCTTGGCTCCGACGAGCAGCACCTCCAGCGTCCCCTGCGCCATCTCCCTCCGCGGTCAGCCTAGATTGCCAAGACAAAATGAGCAAAAGCGCCTAGGTTGCGAGATCCAATCCAATCGAACTCCCCGGGGGCTATTTATATCTGTATATACAGAACTATAGAAGGCATTCAAGATGGACAAGCGCGTTTGCCTCCCCACATGGAGGCGGCATTGCGTCTGCAATGCAAGTCAACGTCCGATCCGATCCGATCCGAGCCGCACCGACGGGTAACTGAATAGTGGATGACGGCTAGAAAACAATCCGGTGGATGATGGCTTGTAGCCCCAGTTTGCGCGTTGAAAGCCGGAGAGAGAGGTGATATGGACAACCCGGCCAGTTTCGCGCGGAAGAGTATGCTTTACTAGGCGCGGCGACGGCCTAGCTGCGGTTAAGGCTATCCACGCTCGTGGTGCTCTAGAATCATCTTTTAAACAGAATATTTCATCCTAGTCATTAAGATTCTGTCCTCTATACCACTTTCTCCCGCACCCATCCATACTTTACATCATCCTTGTCAGCTTTTTTTAATAATAAATTCACCCCCACGCCGGCCACCCCTCTATCCCCTCTCTCTCTTCTCTCTCTCTCTCGGCCGGCTCCCTTCCTCGGTTCCTCCGCCTCCATGCTCCTCCTCCCTCTCCCTAGCACCGGCGAGCCTTGATGGAAGCGCCCGGCGCCTTGTGACAATCTGGCGCCGGCGAGCGTGCGATGGAAGCGCCCGGCGAGAGCGGCGCGCCTCCTCACCCTCCGGCGGCGCGCGGCCTCCTCAACCTCCGGCGAGCGCAGTCGGGTGGGCTCCTCAGCCCCGGCGGGCTTTCGGGCGCGAGCGACAGCGTCGCGGCGGCGCTCAGTGGCGCGATTGGCTGCGTCCGGCGGCGCCCGCCCCGGCGCCTTTCTCTGGCGGCTCCCGGCGGCGGCTTCTGCGCCCAGCGGCGTTTCTGCGAGCTTCGCGCGACGCAGCGAAGCGCACGCGAGGCGAAGCTTCGCCGCAGCGCAGCGGCTGCGTCGGCGGCGGAGCTCACGCGCACGGAGAGCAAGCCCGCGCTGGGCGCAGCGCCGCGTCCCGGCGGCAGAGTTCGCGCGGCGCAGCTGCGTCAGCGGCAGCTGCCGGCGAGAGCGCCACCAGCGTCGGCGTCCGGCTTGGCGCCGCCGGAGCGCCCCTTCCTCTCTCTCTCTCTCTCCCTCCCTCCCTCTCTCCCTTCTCTCTCCTTCCCACACGACGGGCGGGCGCCCGACGCCGCGTAGGGCCCCGCGCCACGGCGCTCCCGGACGCAAGGCTACAAGGCGCGCGATTTGGCGGGCGGCGCGCGATTCCGGACGCCATGTCGGCGTAAGCGGCCGCTGCAGGCGTCCGTCCGTAAAAGCGAGCTCCGGATCGTTTCCGGACCCAGTCTGCGGGTAGTCTAAGTTCGCATGGACTGGCCGGGTCGCTATCTTTGGTGGTGGCTTTGGGCGGATGTGTACTTGTAGATTCAGGGCCTTTTCGGTTTTCCCCTAACTGACTTGTAAAAGAGATGATCTAGTGTGCTAAAAGGGAATAGTTGTCTCTAATCTTTTTCCTAGCTAGGTTGGTAGTTATTCTGTTAGTTTTTTCATTTGTCAACCAAAGTGCGGGATGACACCATTATCTTTTTGGAGAATAGTATAGAAGGAGCTTTGAATATGAAAATGTTGTTGTACTTGTATGAGTTGTTATTTGGTTTGAAGATTAACTATAATAAGAGTGAGATTTTCATGATAAATGATGAAGAGAATTGGGGTCAAATCTATGCTGATATTTTCAAATGTCAAGTGAGCATTTTTCCTACTAAATATTTAGGGGTGCCTGTGAGTCCTAGCAGGTTGAAAGTAATTGATTGGGCACCTTTGGTGGAAAAAGGAAATATGAAATTGGGTATCTAGAAGGGTGGTTGTATGTCAATTGCTGGTAGGACCACTTTGATTGATGCTAGTCTTAGCAATGCACCAACTTATCATATGTCTGTATACTTGTTACCTAAATCAACTATTCATGCCATGGATAAAGCTAGGAGGACTTTTTTTGGCAAGGTGGTGGCACAAAGAAGAAATATCATTTAATTAAATGGGAAACCATCTGTAAAAGTAATAAAAAAGGTGGTCTTGGTATTAAAAATCTGAGGAAAATGAATATTAGTTTGCTGTGTAAATGGTGGTGGAAGTTAGAAACAAAAGAAGGGTTATGGCAGGATATTGTTTCTTTTAAATATTTGCAGAAGGATGATATTCATACTGTTGATCATAGGTTGAGTGATTCTGCTATGTGGTTTGATTTGCTCAAAGTAAAGGATTTTTTATCTTCAAAATAGAAGGGTACAGATTGGTAAAGGTGATAGAACTAGATTTTGGTTGGATCCTTGGTTATATGATGTACCATTATGTTCGATTAGTCAAACTTTGTTTGCTTTATCTCGAACAAAGAATATCTCATTCTTGATGCGTTGGTTGAAGGCAGTCTTACCTTTAGGAGATGGTTACATAATGATTTACTGAGGAAAGCTGGGAGGTTATTTGGTCCGATGTTGTTTTGTATAGATTGAATGGGGAGAAGGACTCAATTCAATGGAAAGGTGGGAGGAATAATAAATTCACCGATAAGGCGCTTTACAATAGTCTTACAATTAGTGATAGTGGTATTGATCATAGATATATCTCGGAAAGGTAAAGTTCTGCAGAAATCAAGATTTTTTTGTGGTTGTTTGTAAATAATGCCATTTTGACCAAAGAAAATTTGAAAAGAAGAAATTGGCAGGGTGATCCTAGCTGTGTTTTTTGTGATGAAATTGAAACTGCTGGACATCTTTTCTGTCAGTGTCCAGTTGCAAGAGTAATCTGGGCAATAGTGGCAAATTGTTTGGGTGCTTCGAATATTCCCACCGATATTAATCGAGGGCTTGGGGCGTGGTGTGAGTAATCGGTTTAAAAATGGGAAGAAGTTCTATACTTGGGGTGTGGGAGCACTATGTTGGGCTATTTAGAAATGTAGAAACAAAGCATGTTTTGATAAAAAACTTATTCTTAGTCCTCTAGAGATTGTTTGTCATATGTGTTCCCTAATGAAATACTGGGTAGGTCGTATGATGAAGAGGATACAAAACTGTCGGGTACCAAAACTAGGGCCCCCGCAAAGCAGGTCACATAAACCGGGCCCAACAAACGCAAAACCAGGCCTCACAACAACAAAGCACGACCCATCGAAGCCCAGCGCGCTCCTTTCCGCCTCGTCCAAGCCCTTCCCCGCCCAAGCCCTCGGACGGCCGCTGGCCTTCCGCCTTGTCCGAACCCTCCTCGCCGAGAGCCTCGGACGGGCGCTAGCTTTCCGCCTCACCCGAGCCCTCCCCGCTGAGGCCTCGGACGAGCTCTCGCCTTTCGACTCGCCTGTGCCCCTGCGCCTAGGCCTCGGACGAGACGCTCCGCACTCCCTGGTCAAACCAAGCCTCTGACTGGACGTATATCCACCGCCCACCTCTCTACAGTTATTGTCAGAGTGGCGCCATCCCTTGGCAGGATAAGGGAGCCGTCCTATCACTGATCACGCCCGCGCTCAGGGTTTCGTCATCCCCCACGGTGTTGGCCATGCCACCCACTGTGGGGCACTGTTTTGCCTACTTCCTGTGACAGGTTAAATCACCGAGGCCTCGGGGCGCTGACAGCCACGTCAAGGGCCATCATCCGGTGTCATCTTCCGTACGGGGGTCAGGTCAGGCGGGACGCCGGTCAGACAACAGTCCCTCCCGGGTTTTCTGAGCCCGAGATGGGCAGCGACTGCCTTGATGACCGTCCACCCTTGTGCCAACTACTCCACGTACGGCAGCAGGCTCCGAGGCCCTCCGAGCCTCGGACTCGAGGTGAGTTAAAGCTACAGCAAGCTACAGGGCTCGGACACGTCTTCTCCATCGCCAGGACTGGGGAGGTGACACCCCACAGCTACGCCCATGCCCAACAGTGCCGCCACCCACTCCGAAGCCTCAGCACAAGGAAGGCTACCGGCTCCGAGGCCTCGGACCAGGAGAAGGAGACGCTCACGACCCCTTCACGTGCAGGGGCACCCTTTGTAAACCCCATCCTCTCCTTACGGCTATAAAAGGGGAGGACGGGGGCCCTTAGCGGGCGGGCTCTCACTAGCACGATATTGGCATTCCACTCAATCAACCACGAGACTTGGGACCAGCGCCCTCTCTCAACCGCTTGTACACCCCTACCTACAAGCACCTTGGTGCGAGATAATACAAGTCATCCTCCCCACTGGACGTAGGGCCTTCTCTTGCCCGAACCAGTATAAATCCTTGTGTCCATCTCGCACACCTTCCGGAGTTGGGAGCACGCACCATAAATTTACTAGTTGGCACTAGAACCACCAGTTCTAGCACCGACAGTTGGCGCGCCAGGTAGGGGAGCTGTGCGTGTTTTCGCCTCTCTTCCCGCCAAAACTCTGGAATGGCCAACAACCGCGATGAGGTGTCTCGGGACGTTTTCGGCCCCAACTTCCCCCGCCGCAGCCGCTGGAGCTGGGTACCGTGATCCGGTTCGGGGATCTCGAGTTCATGTCGCTGGGCACCCAGTACGACATGGAGCTCCTTCCACCCAGGGCCCAGGAGTCTCCCGACGAGGCTCCTGCGGCCCCGTCACGGGCCCGGCACTGGAGGCGCCAGAGCGCACATGCCCGCCGTGCTCGGCAAGCGCGTCACGCCGCCCGGGGACCTGGAGGAGGATCTGGCCGTGCTGCATTTGGGCGGCAGAGGCCGCCCTAACGCCTCGCGACCAGTTCCACCACCACCGTCGTTCAGCCTCACCAACGCCGCCACCACGTACGCGTCGTTGGTCTCCACCAGCTTGGGGGCCTATGATGAGCTCCCTGGCCACCAGCTGCGCTTCGCCCGGGAACCAGACACGTCCGCTCCGGCCGCGCCCTACCCCCGACCTTGAGGGGCACCGGACCCAGGTGGGCAGGAGTAGACTATTCCGAGTCCCGCTACATCCACGCAATACGGCGCTACCTGGAGGCCACGGAGCCCCGTGGGCTAATGCCGGCGCATGCATTCGCCTTTGGGTACCCCGACTCGGACTCGCCGGATGACATGTACGACCCAACCCGCGAGTGCTTTCACGTGGAGATCAATGATCTCGGCGACGGCGGCGACGGCAACGACGGCGGTGACCGAGACCGCGACCCTAGGCATACCGCTAGGCCGACCCCGACAGGCGTAACGCCTCAGGACCCCGGCACGTCTCAACTCGTGGGCTGAACAGCGGACTACGCCGCGCACAAGTCCCCCAAGGACTGGTGACCCGACGGCCACCCCTCAGGGGCCGCGGCACCCCACTATCGAGCAGATCCGGGAGCTTGGGGACAAGCTCGAGCACGACCGTCTTATGCTACGGCAGAAGATAGATGCGTTCGAGCTTGCGGGCCTTGCAACGTAACTGAAAGCCCGCTGCCCGGCCAGCGCCCGCGGCGTCAGCAGGAGGATCGTCAACGACGAGGGGGGGAACATCCCCCATCTTCTTCCAGCGCAAGCCAAGAACGCCGCTGCGGCCCTTCTCCTCCGAGCGATGCTAGAGCTATCCACCCCGAGGGGCGATGGATTCGAGATCGGATGCGGGGGGCTACATCGAGACCGCTACGGTCCAGCCAGGGGAAAGCTTCAGCCTCACGCCGCAGCGCAGGGAGGGACGAGGAAGCCGAGGTTCGTCCTCGGAACGAGCGAGAGGCCTCGGTCCATCGGGATCCGTCGCGGAGGCTGGTCCGCGAACGCATTCAAGATAACCGCTGGCAGCCTCGACGATGGCGTCGCGCCGCAACGTCATCAACAACGCTGCGAGGGAAGCCGGAGCACGGGCCGGACGCGACCGCCCCGGCCAGAGGCGGCGAGCACGCATAGCGGCGAGGACCATGATGACGCCGATCCCCGGGGCCTCGCGCCTTCAGCCGGGGAGATCCACAACGCCCGTTCCCTTTTCGGTTCCGTCACCGGCTAACCTCACTAAGTACTCGGGAGAAACGAACCCCGAGGTATGGTCAACGACTACCGCCTAAGCGTGCCGGTTAGGCGGCTTGACGACGACAGGCTCATCATCCGTAACCTTCCGCTTCATCTAGGCGACTCTGCGCGAGCTTGGCTGGAGCATCTTCCCGCCCGCACGATCCGCGACTGGTCTGATCTAGTCAAGGTTTTCGTGGGAAACTTCTAGGGCACATACGTGCGTCCTGGGAACTCGTGGGACCTCCGTAGCTGCCGCCAGAAGTCCGACGAGTCGCTGCGGGACTTTATCCGGCGCTTCTCGAAGAAGTGCTCCGAGCCGCCTAACGTGCCGGCATCGCCATCATCGGGCCGTTCCTTTGACGGTACGACCTGCAAGGAGCTCGCCCACGAGCTAGGCCGGAAGATGCCAACTACCGCCAATGAGCTGTTCGAGGTGGCGACCAACTTCGCCTCCGGTGACGAAGCGGTAGGGGCGATTTTTCGCAATGGCAATGACAAGGGAAAGCGGAAGGAGGGAGATGCCGAGGGGGATGCATCCCGCAACCCTAAGAAAAACAAGAGGAACAAGCGGAAGGGAAAGAAGGGCAAGAAGGAGGTGGACTCCGAGGATGATCTCGTCGCTGCGGCCTCCCGTAAGGCCCCCCGAGGTCCCCCGGGACCCAGGGCCTTCGACGACATGCTCAAGAAGCCCTGCCCTTTCCACAAGTTCCCCGTCAAGCACACCATGGGGGAGTGTGACTTGGCCTACCATTTCTACTAGAAGCTCCCCCCGCCCGAGGACAAGAAGAAGAAGGAGGAAGAGGGCAAAGGCGAAAGATTCCCCGAGGTCCACGACATCTTCATGATCATTGGAGGGCTGCCCGCGAACCTCACCCCGCGCTAGATCAAGCGCGAGCGCCGCGAAGTCTTCTCGGTGCGCCCGGCCACTCCACAGTACCTGCCGTGGTCCGCCGACGCCATCACATACAACCTCGACGACCATCCGCTCCACGTGCCGAACCCGGGACAGTACCCGCTCGTGGTCGACCCCATCATCGGCAACGTGCGGCTCACCAAGGTGTTGATGGACGGCGGCAGCGCCCTTAACATCCTTTACTCCGAGACCCTCAGCCTGTTGGGGATCGAACACTCGCAACTCCGGCCCTGCAGCTCTCCTTTTCAGGGCATAGTGCCGGGCAAGCGTGCCTGGCCCCTCGGGCAGATCGATCTCCCGGTCTTTTTCGGGACGCCATCAAACTTCCGCAAGGAGGTCATCACCTTCGACGTGGTCGACTTCCGAGGAACCTATCATGGTATCCTCGGACGTCCCGCGTACGCGAAGTTCATGGCTGTCTCCAACTACACCTACCGCCTGCTCAAGATGCCAGGCCCCAACGGCGTCATCACCGTCGGCTCCTCCTACGAACACGCCTTCAAGCTGCAACGCCGAGGCGTCGAAAGCACGCCCGGCCGTGGCGCTGTCCGAGGCACTCGGCGCCAAGCGCCACGCCGGCACCTTCGAACCGTCCGACGGGGTGAAGGAGGTTCCGCTGGATCCCGCTTCTCCATCCGGCAAGGCGGTGAAGATCTGCGCCTCTCTCGACCCCAAATAGGAAGTTGTGCTCGTCGACTTTCTCCGCACGAACATCGACATCTTCGCGTGGAGTCCCTCGGACATGCCTGGCATTCTGAGGGATGTCGCCGAGCACTCCCTTGATATCAGGGCCGGATCCAAGCCGGTGAAGCAGCGTCTACGCCGATTCGATGAGGAGAAGCGCAGGGCCATCGGCGAGGAGGTGAACAAGCGTTTGGCGGCTAGATTCATCAAGGAGGTATTGCATCCCGAGTGGTTATCTAATCCTATACTGGTTAGGAAGAAAAGTGGGAAGTGGAGGATGTGTGTAGACTACACAAGCTTAAATAAAGCATGTCCAAAGGTCCCCTTTCCTCACCACGTATTGATCAGATTGTTGACTCCACCTCGGGGTGTGAACTCTTATCCTTTCTTGATGCTTACTCCGGTGACCACCAAATCAAGATGAAGGAGTCTGACCAGCTCGCGACTTCCTTCATCACTTCTTTTGGCATGTACTGCTACGTAACAATACCCTTCGGACTCAGAAACGCCGGAGCCACGTACCAACGGTGCATGCTCAGCATCTTTGGGGATCACATCGGAGAGACTGTAGAGGCTTACGTAGACGATATCGTTGTCAAAACCAAGAAGGCTGACAACCTCATCGCCGACCTTGAGATTGCCTTTCGGTGTCTTAAAGCCAAAAGCGTCAAGCTCAATCCTGAGAAGTGTGTCTTCGGGGTCCCCCGAGGCATGCTCTTAGGATTCATCGTCTCCAAGCGCGGCATCGAGCCCAACCCAGAGAAGGTGACCGCGGTGACTAGTATGGGGCCCATCAAGGATCTGTAGGGGGTCCAACAGGTCATGGGCTGTCTTGCGGTCCTTAGCCGCTTCATCTCATGACTTGGTGAGAAGGGCTTGCCCCTGTACCGCCTTCTGAGGAAGTCAGAGCATTTCTCCTGGACCGCCGAGGCCCAGGAGGCTCTCGATAAGCTTAAAGCTGCCCTTACCAGTGCCCCGATACTGGTCCCTCCAGCCGAAGGTGAACCTCTCCTCTTATACGTGGCTGCAACAACCCAAGCCGTTAGCGTGGCCATTGTTGTTGAAAGACAGGAGGAAGGCCACGCCCTGCCAATCCAAAGGCCGGTTTACTTCATCAGCGAGGTGCTGTTCGAGATCAAAATCTGCTACCCGCAGATCCAGAAGCTATTCTACGCCGTGGTCCTGACTCGACGCAAGCTCCGGCACTACTTTGACGCCCACCCAGTGACGGTGGTCTCCTCCTTCCCATTGAGAGAGATCCTCCAGAACCGGAAAGTCTCAGGACGGGTTGCCAAGTGGTCCGTTGAGATCATGGGAGAGACTCTCTCCTACGCGCCGAGGAAGGCCATCAAGTCCCAAGTCTTGGCAGATTTCCTCGCGGAGTGGACCAACACCCAGCTTCCACCGCCTCGGATCCAGGCGGAATGCTAGACCATGTACTTCAACGGGTCCCTGATGAAGACCGGCACCGGCGCTGGCTCCTCTTCGTCTCGCCCCTCGGGGTACACATACGGTACGTGGTCCGGCTTCATTTCCCTGCTTCAAACAATATGGCAGAGTACGAGGGCCTCCTCAACGGCTTGAAGATCGCCATCGAGCTCGGCGTTAAGCGCCTTGACGTCCGAGGGGACTCGCAACTCGTCATCGACCAAGTCATGAAGGACTCGAGCTGCCACGACCCGAAGTTTGACGGCCTCGAGCTCAACCACGTCGCTCGAAGGTACGCGTTGAGGCCACCGATGAGCTCGCCAAGATTGCGGCCGGGAGGGCTCCCCGCCCTCCCGGACGTTTTCACCAAGGATCTCGCGGTCCCCTCCTGTCGCCCGAAGACCAAGGCGCAGCGGCCGACAAGCAAGCCCGACCCCCCTCGGGGGCTACGGCAGCGTCCGAGGCCGAGGCCCCCTCGGCACCCGACGCCGTGGTCATGGAGCTTGACGGGGAGGGTCCCGAGGCCAACCCCAAGCAAAACTGGAGGAAGCCGTACCTCGATTGGATCGTCCGAGGGGTGCTCCCCGAGGACTTCAACCAGGGCCGACGCATCGCAAGAAGAGCAAAGTCCTTCGTCGTGGTGGAGGATGAGCTCTACAAGCGAAGCCCCTTGGGAGTCCTGCAAAGATGCATCACAACCGAGGAGGGCCTGAAGTTAGTCCGCTAAATCCACACCGGCGTCTGTGGGCACCACGCTGCTCCTCGTTCTCTTGTCGGCAATGCTTTCCGGCAAGGCTTTTACTGGCCAACCGCAGTCGCCGACGCTACCCACGTAGTGCGCACCTGCGAAGGCTGCCAGTACTACGCCGACCAGATGCACTTGTCGGCTCAGGCACTCCAAACCATCCCCATCACATGGCCATTCGCCGTGTGGAGGCTGGACCTTGTGGGACCTCTCAAGAAGGCACCCGTGGGCTTCACCCACTTGCTAGTCGCCATCAACAAGTTCTCCAAGTGGATTGAAGCACGCCCCGTTACCAACATTCGATCCGAGCAGCAAAGGTCTTTGTTCTTCATCGATATCATCCATCGCTTCGGGATCCCAAACTCCATCATCACCGACCACGGCACCAGTTCACGGGGAAGAAGTTCCGGGACTTCTGCGACAGGCACCAGATACGCATCGTCTGGTTCGCTGTTGCCCATCCCCAGACGAATGGGCAGGTAGAACGCGCCAGTGGTATGATTTTGCAGGGACTCAAGCCTCGGATCTTCAATAAGCTCGACAAGTTCGGCAAAAGGTGGCTCGAGGAGCTCCCCTCGGTCCTTTAGAGCCTAAGGACGACGACCAACCGGGCCATAGGGTTCACGCCCTTCTTCCTGGTGTATGGCGCCGAGGCCATCCTCCCCACCGACTCAGAGTTTGGCTCTCCGAGGCTCAAGGCTTACGACGAGCAGCGCAATCAGACGGCTCGGGAGGATTCGCTAGATATGCTCGAGGAAGCCAGGGACGCCGCCCTTCTACACTCGGCTAGATATCTGCAATCCCTCCGACGCTACCACGACCAACGGGTCTGAACACGAGACCTCAAGGAGGGCGAATTGGTGCTGCGTCTCCGCCAGGACAACCGAGGCCGCCACAAGCTCACGCCGCCATGGGAAGGACCCTACATCATCGCCGAGGTCCTCAAACCGGGCACCTACAAGCTCACCGACGAGGACGGACAAATCCTCAACAATGCTTGGAATATCCAACAACTACGTCGCTTCTACCCTTAAAATCTCCAAGCTTTGTACATATTTTTGTACCTTACGTTTTTTCCAGAGAAATGAAAGCAACAAGTACTTGTTCATTTTTCTGCAAACGTGGCACACATCTGAGGCCCTTGGGGGCTAAGGACTCCAATCACAACAACACTCCTGAAAGGGTTGAGTGAGGCTCAGTTTTGACCTACCAAAACCGAGCCTCCCTCGGGGGCTAGAAAGGGGGGAACCCCCTCCTGAAAGGCACCCCAAAAAACACTTCTCGTTTTTCCTCGGTCGTTCTTCGCAATTTTTCGCACCCAAGGTCTCGAACACTTAGGAAAGAGCAATTAGAGAAAGTCATCCCGGCTAGGGCCGGCTGAGTCGCGAGGCCACCCACGCCCACGGGCCACGGTACCTTAACTCGCCACCCTCGGCCAAGGGAGGACTTCAGCCATTGCGAGAGGGTTGTTCTAGACGTCAGGCTTGGCAGAGCTGCGAGGCCGCCCACACCCATGAGCTATGGCACCTCCTCTCACTACCCTTGACTAAGGAACAGCCCCTAAATTCAAAATAGTCTCGCAAGACTCTAGCCTAAGTACGGACCGGGGTCGAAAAGGGCGCGAAAAATAAACGAAAACAAACACAAGGCCACGATGGACCATCACCACAAATACTTACAAAAGAAACCAACATAGTTTTTTTACATGGGCACTCTGGCCCGAGCTACAGAACCTACTAAGGGGCATCCGGCCCCCCACCGTCTCGAGCAGTGGCGTCCGTGGCGTCCGTGGCGTCAGCCTCAGCCAAGGGAGCGGGGACGACGGCTAGCGTGAAGATTTCGACCAGCGCGGATGGGGCCCCGCTTGCCTCGGCCACCTGGACGAGCTCGGCAAGCACCTCGCTCTCGCGGCCCACTTCCTCTTCGGCCACCACGAGCCCCTCGTAGATCCAAGGGAGGTCAAGCTCGTAGTGGGACATGGTCAGCGTGAGCGTGTGCGACACGCCGATCCGGAGGGCGTCCAGGACACGCGCCTCCATCTGTCTGGGCAGAGCAGCCTACCATCCGGGCGGATCGCCTCCCAAAGCAAAGACGCCGGCCTCAACTTCACGTAGAAGGCCACAACCTTCTGCGACAGAGTGTCGAGCTCGCTCTGCGCTGAGTTGTAGGCCTCCTGCGACGCGACGAGGCCCACCTCCAGTTCCGACATCTTCCCCCACAGGCCTGTGATAGTCCGAGAGTCAAACTCTGAGACAAGATGTGACGGAACCGCCCAATTTATATATGATCAAGCATGACTATCTCCATTAATCACGTTGACACGCACATGCCATCACGTATATAAACCCGGTAGTCTGACGAGAGCCACGAAGGACCTCGGTAAATCAACTTACAACCAGGATCGTACTCGATTAAGCAAATACATATCACATACTCGTGAGTTCGCAAGTAGAGAAAAGTTATTACAATAGGATAAGGAATAATGAATAAAAGTTTAGTTTCAAATTGATTTACAACAAAACATAGTTTAGAATTGATTACCAAATCAAAAGTTTGAATCATATTGCTAGCTTAGGTGACACCCTCCGGTGAAGTGTAGGTGAGAAACATAATACGGAGTAGCCGTGCTCACCGGCTTTAACACCATCTGCAAATAAGGAATTCACCTGCAACAGGGTGGGATAAACCCTGAGTACTCAATTGTACTCCGCAAGACTTACCCGTCAGGGAGAAGAAATAAAAGACACCAAGGATCATGATAGGCTATATGTGTGAAGTTTAATGGCTAGCATTATTTGCGAAAAAGCTTACTATTGTAATCCCTTACATTAAGTTTTAGTAGCAGCATTAATGTTGAGCTACTTAGAACTATATTAGCACCTTTCTATATCATATAATTTGAGTCATAGAAATTGTCCTCAATAATGGGATATCAACCATAATTCTTCCATCATCATCCGATGTTCCATTTCTTACTACGTCTCTATGGTCAGGCATGAGTTTCTCACTATCCGGGAGAGATGGTGATTCGAATCGATTACACCATTTGGGTAGAGCCCGTATCACACACCCACACAGGTTTGTACATCGCCCGCGCGAGTCACCGTTCACTCTATTCGAAAAATAAGATTGAACCGTTTCGCAAAACTCATGGTCCTCGAGCCTCACCGGTCAATTACCCCAACGACCCGTGGCCTTTGTAGTTCTTGCTGGATCTTGGATCGATCCCCTCACACCATTTGCTCTCCTCCCAAAGAATGCTAACGGTTCAATACCTACCTCGAACGAGCTAATCGGTTTCACAGTCAAAATGAGTTATTCGGCTGTTATGTGAAGGTACGTTCAATCTCACACCTAGATCCAGAATACGGTACGGTCCTTAATCGACACAGATGGGAAAAACATAAGCACACAAGACCTCCATGTCCTGTAGCATCACCATCACCGATTCCCATCCGGTCTCCAATTATCATCATTCTTATGATTCAGGATAGCATATACATCCCGTTGTAGCAAGTATCCATCCTATATCTCGCGGGAGACAGGAAATCACCCGACTTCTACCGGGCTAAGCATGGCTAAGCATTTTAGGAGAATGTCCTACAAATACTAGTGAGATAATATCTGGAGATAGCTGTAGATCAAGGTAATCATGCAGCAATGGTTTCACCCAAATCCTATTTACGTAATGCACATCACACTAGACTAAAGGTGTAATAAAGTATTTATAAAACAGGGAGAATGGGTTATGCTCCGGGGCTTGCCTGTGTTGCAGGGAAGGTTAGTGGTTAATCTTGCCATCGGCATCTTCCGGGGAATCATCTTGTTGAGATTGGATCATCACGGACTTCCTCTGGAACTTGATCATTGTGATCCTTCTTCTCTTATGTGCACTACACGTAATGAAATGATGCATGCTTAATGCTATGCATGATATGATGCATGATGAGATGATTTATTCGGATAACAAAAGAAAGCTACATAAGGTTCCATGTGTGCAATTCTCTTTCTCTGATGCCAACACTATATTATCAAGTTTGTTTTTAATCTTTACAGAGTAGGTGCATACCTCCTCTCTGAAGAAGTTACTACAAAACTTGCAAACAACCACACATTAGCTACTATGGGTCTATCCTGATCATTATCATTAATAAATCAATTTGCCGAGGATTATTTGGGTTGTATAATCCAAGGTCTATAATTAATCCGAAAGTCATACCAAACACCACATGCCAGTCATGATTACTTCGCCACTGAAGTTAGTAATAAACTCCTTAAGTATTGCATGGATCAAGTATTCAATTCCAAATATAAAAAGCAAAACAGGACAGCAGCAAAGTAGCTAATTGTTTTAATTATAACAGGAGCTCTGGACATCCAATAAAGGTGTTTCTAGACTTTTTGAAAAGCTCATAAAGTTATTTACAACTTTATTATCATCATCTCAGAGTGATTCAATCATTAATCTGGTCAAACAGATCAGAGAATCAAATCTATCCAGAAGCTGGACAGATTCTGATCCTGAATCTTATATACTTACAAATGGCTATAGACCACCAAAATTGGTGATCCGAGATAATTTGGAAAGCTTATGAAAAATACAAAAACTTTCTAATTGTGACCAAAAGATGATTCATAAGCTAACTAGGTCAAACAACCTATTCTTTCAGAACTGTATAGAAGTAGACAGAAATTGAATGGCAATTTGTAAAATCTAAAACTCCCAATCCTGTTGTCCTAAAATCATAAAATCTTAGGACAACCTAGATATGGAAGTCCCTTACAACTTTGGTATTTAAACCATCTTTAGAAAATATCATTTTAAACATGCAAACACTTATTAAACAAAATTTGCACAGGCTGCCATTTTCAGCAAACATGTATGGTCTACTTCATTATTTGATCATAAGCAAAGGCAATCATGGATAAACATAAATATGGATTCTGAACTACTAGTAACTTAGCTATTTTTATCATGCACTTAGTTACAAGCCATGACACACCAGATAGCAAGTGCAACCACATACATACAGAGGCTTACATGCATACATGATTCAATAAAATACTTAAGTTCTCCTTGGTTATTAAATCTACTAATAAGTTATGGCATATCAACGAGTAGAATAACCAATCAAGACACTCAAATTGCCTAGGAGCAGCAAAGGTGTATGCCCTTAGGTTTCCATTCATACTAAAAAATACCACACAAGTGATCACATGCTTATTCTCTTTTTAAAATGGAAAACCAATATACATGCATACATGTCTCTTATGCTTTAACAGATAGGTAACATAATAAATAGAGCTATTCATTATCTACTTGAAGTATTTCAAAGACAAACAATTGCTTATAAGTTAAAATAGTAAAGTATGCATTTGAACTACTCAAAATTATACACACATTATAATTAAAGTGCTTCTTTTTCTATTTATTAGTAAATATAGAAATAAAGACTTTATTGAACATCATCCAATTCATCTCAAACTTTTGTAAAACTTATATTTGTCATGAAATGGCTGTAAAACAAATTTCATAATTTTTGGAGTATTATATTGGCCTACAAAAATTATGAAATTTTGCACTTTAATTAAAATAGGTAATTTTAACACATACCAAAACTATCAATTATGGTAATATTATATTTTTCCTACATAGATTACACATCAAGGAACACAGAACTATTTATTTCATAATTTTATCGCTTACATTTATTTAGCTATGAATTATCAAAGAACTAACACTTCAATCCTTTTCGAAAAACATGAAAAAGGGCAAAGCCTTGAGGCGCGTTGGCCCACAGGCTCGCGGCCCAGCTAGCCCAACACAGTTCAAAACCGGCCCGGCCTCCCTTGCTCCTCTTCCTTCCGCCGACGAACGGGCCCCGACGGTCAGACTTTTCTCCCTCCCTGCTCTGATCCCGTTCACAACGGTGGGACATGGCGGCGATGGCCGGCAGAGCTCACCAACGGCGAGGCTCCCAGCGACGCGGCTTGGCTTGGAGGATTTCTCTCCCACTCGTGCACACGGTGATACCAATAGATAGCCGTTTCTAGCAGTGGAGCAAGTGTGGCATCAACCATGGCGGATGGCGTCTGCTGGCTCGACGGCAGCGTACACCAAGGGCTTCTCCGGTGAAATTGACATCTCGGGCTAACGTATCTTGCCACTGCGAACTAGCTCAAGTGCTCAATCGAGCACGGGACCTATTCTACGAGTACATACGGCGGCGGCGGTGGCTCGGCAGGCGGAAGCTTCGCCGGCGCCGCGGCGTTTCGGCGACCACAAAGATAAGGACTCAAACAATGGCTAGAGTAGTACTAGCAGCTCACCACGATCATAATCGGTCAGCGGAATGGCTTGGAGATGAGGCGGAGGTGGATGGTCGTCGGCGTTGGTGGTCATGGCAGCGCGAACCGCGAAAGGCGACAACGTTCCGGCCTGTCTGGTCGATGCCTGTGGAAACAAAGGGGCCGACGATGATTAGTGAATCATGGCGGAGCAAAGACAACTAAAAGATTTGTTTGCGACGCATGACTGTGCTCTGACCAGGGAGAGATGATCACGGCGGCACAGCGGCCGGCAGTGAGGAAGAAGACATCGATTGGGGCAATCCCAGTGGTGACAAGCGCTGCGCTTGGGTTCGGGGAATGCGCAACGAGGTTGTGGAGTGGTTGATACGAGCAATTGGACAGTGATAGCTTGATAATGACGAATTTCGTCGTGAGGCAGGGATGGCCAGCGATGGGAAGGAAAAAGAAAAGAGGTCGACGGCGGCCGGTGCTTAGCTTTTTAAAGGCATGGCAAGCTTGGAGGATTGGCCGGCGAGTTAGTGAGCTCGGCTACGTGGTTTGCAATTATGGGTGGCGGCGCCTTCGGGAGCACGGGGAACCGTTCGTGTCCACGGTGAGCCGGGAGGAGAAGAGGGGAGAAACGGCGAGTGTCGAGGTCGGTGGCGGGGGGTATGGGCAAGGGCGCGGGTTCTCCACCTGATTTGCTCCAAGCGGCGACGCGAGTAGCGCAGTTTTCGGCGCGGCGTGGCGGCGAGCGGCCAAGTGACGGCGGCCACGGTGGCGCCCAAGCGACAAATGCAGGGATGGCAGAGAGGAAAACAAAGTTCTACTCCCCTCGGTTTCTCAGAAGAGGCATCGAACCTCGCTATGTTTCGCCTCTTCTAACTCTACGCTTTCGGTTGTCCAAAATGCAAACCAATTGAACTGTGGTAATCTACTATAGGCATGCTCCATCTTTGCTTAAAAGGTCACAGGCTAATACTCAATGGTTTGCAAACTGAAAGCTACTAAACATAGCTAAATGGAAACTGAAACTTGGTTTCAGTTTGGGTTTCAGTTAAACAGGGGCAATTCACAATGATTAACTATATTTAGCATTTAATTAAGGACTAATCAACAAGCAACAAGCCCAATCAATCACAACCAATAGTTCATTATCACGGTACAAACTCCATAGCAAACAATAGAACACAATTTGCACCAATCTTATTTATAGAAATTGATTTACTAAATTCCCCAAAAGTGAACTTGAATTTCTAAGTAGTTTCCAATTTCATATTGAATTCAAATGTCATGACATCTTTTGAGCAAGATAAAAATAGATGTGGCCCTAGATCCTTAAACAAAGTTTGTAGCACAAAACTTATACTACAACTTTTATTTAGGGTTTAACCCTAAAAAGTAATTAAAACATTTAATTACACTTTGAGCCATTTGATAACTTGATAAAGACAAATATGACATGTATACCTTCATGAAAGCATATTTTTACAAAACTTTAAATATAAACCCTATCTCATATTTGATTCTAAAACATTTTTGGTCATGTTTAGGATCATTTAACATGCATGTGTATTGCACACATGAACCTTGCATTATCACATGTTCATAATGAAATGCATAATGATGCTTATGCTTTATGAAATGAAATGCAAAACATGATTAACACCTAGGTGGCGTTTGGTTCATGGGATAGAAGGGGTGGGTTAGGGATATCATAACCCAATAGCTTCATAACCCATGTTTGGTTCACTGGATTGGGTTATAGTGGGGGTTTGGGTATGGGATATAATGGCCTCTTATCCCACCAAATCTATCCCAGTGGGGAGGGTGGGTTAGGAAGGGATAAGGCTCGAGCAAGAAACACGAGGAGCATGTCTTTGTACTGCACGGTAGCGGGGCCGCTTGCCGCGACGGGGCTGCGGCAGCTTGTGCCGGCCTTGCCGCGAGTACCGGGGGAGTTGCCGCGTCCGTCTCCGGCAATGGTCCCGCCGCTGGCCGACCGTCTAGAACCCCCTGGATCGATGAGCTCAAGCAGCAGAAGCAGCTTCGCCGTCATCGCTCCGTAAAAGCCGCTCCAGCTATCTGCGCCGCCCCATTGACCCGCCACGACGTCACGCCCGTGCAGGAAAGAAGCAATCGGCCGACGCCGCCCTTGCCGCATGGTCGGCAGAGTTACGGTTCAACTTACCCACCTCCACAGCTTAGGTGCCCGGCGGGCCGAGCTTGTTGAATCTGAGATTCGATGAGCGTGGGATGTACTAGAAGGCGCTGCATGAGGAATGGAGGATACACGACGGACCTCCAGTTTTTTTTATTTCATTCAATCAATGTGGGGCCCATCATTTCACCATAACCCAAAGCCAGAAGTGCCAAACATGGGAAAAGGAAAAATCTGTTAAACTTATCCCTAACCCACCTCAACTCTATCCATCTATATCCCAAACCCATTCCCATGGGCTATCCAAACGCCACCCTAGGGTGTTACACAAGACAACAGAGGCACGACGGACAGGTATGATGCTTACCATCCCGCTGGTTACGAAGGGTCTCGGCCTCGGACACCACCTGCAGAAGTTCGACCCTCATCAAGGCGTTGTGGTCACCGAGGAGCTGGTGGTCAGTCTCTACCGTCACCAGCCTCTCAGACAAGGCCTGAACGGAGTCAGCCGAGCGGGTAACTTTGGCCCTCATCACCTCCCTCTCGGCCCGGAGTCGGTCGAGGTCCGCCGCGTGCTTCGCCACAATCCTCTTCAAAAGAGTGGCCTCCTCACACGTCGTCGAGACCTCGGCCTTTAGGTCTGAAACGAGGAGACGGAGCTTCTCGATCTCCTCATCTCTGGCCGACAGGGTGGTGCTCAGTTGGGCCACAAGCTCCTTCTGGCGATGGAGCTCGCCGGTGAGGCCGTCTCCCGCTCGGATGAACTCCGATTTCGCCCGAGACACCTGCGCCAGCTCCTGCAGTAACCAGACCCCATCGTTCAGCCATCATGAAAGGGCTCTTATAACAAGAAAACCGTGGGAGGTCGGCTTACCTTCAGTACATTAGGGAGCTCTGTGGGCAGGACCAACGAGAGAGTCCTAAGCGACCTCTCGGACAGCTCCTGGCACTTCCCTGCCTGCTCCCACAGGTGCCCTTCCACGGCGTCGTCCAGCACGTAGACCGGCCGCTCCTCGGGTCCTGACGATCCGTCCAGACTAGCCACGGCGCCTTCATGAGCTCCACAGCCGACGGTCTCCGACCGAGCGATCCCTCGGCCTCGGCGAGGTCCCTCACCCAACGACCTTCCCATTTCGCCCGCGAGGAAGTCGGCGTCCTCGGCAAGCACCCCTTCCCTTTGGCGTCCGCGGCCTCTTCCAAGGAAGGGATCTCCACCACCTCGACGGCCGGGGCACGGGCGGAGACGGGCTGGCGCCCCCCACGACGTGGCCACGTCTGCCCGGCAACCTGACGCCTCTGCTGCACCCTCGGCGACCGCCGAGACCGCCCCTCGATTGGCGGCACCTCGGCGGCGGCGCCTTTCAGCGGCGGGCGTCCTCGCCGCATCATCTTCGCCGGCCAAGGGCGCCTCCTTGGCCGGGCGGCATCTCGGTCGCACCGCTTTCTTTCTGGCTGCGCCACCACCCCTCTAGGGCAGCCCCAAGGCTCGCACTTCCCGCCCCGGCTTCACCGCTTCAGCATGAGCGGAGCCCGGCCGGGCCGGCCCTGCGTTTTAAGGCTGCAAGGGCAAGAAGGGGAGCGTCAAAGGAAAAGAAGAAAGAAAAGCAACCACACAAGACAGATCCCGAGGCCGAGCAACACTCACCGGTGACCGGCACCTTGATCTTGACGCCCATCGGGGCCGCTCACGAAGGCGGGGGCCTCGGGCGCCCGTCGCCCTCGCCCCTTCATCGGGCGTCCGACCCCCACCCTCGGATCCACTTCCCGTCGCCTCGGGCTGCCTCGGGGCGGAGCCGATCCGCTCTTGCTCGGGCTCACCGGCGCGGGTTGACCTCGGAGGGGTTGCGCCTCACCCGCCGAGTAACGCCTTGGCCGTCCCCAGCGCCTCCTTCGCTCGAGGCGGGGGGTGGCCTCGATGGCTCTTTTCCCCAGCGGTGTTCCGCTTCCCCTCGGGGGGGCGTCGCGACCTCGGCTCCGGCACGCAGCTTCGGTGCTGATGAAGCCGAGGCCGAGCCCTCCGCGCGGAGTCCGCCACCACTTGCGCCTTGGGCGCACCACCGGGAGATTGGGGATGCGACGCCTCCCCTGGCGCGCCCAGCCCCAAGAAGCTGCACAGGTCGTCGTCATACCACCCCTCCTCCTCGTCATCGTCATCGCCGCCCTCGGTGGTGTCCGACGGCGTCTCCTCCCGCGGGAGTCCCTCCTGCTCCTGGCGGCTCCCGCTGCTTACGGACGTTCCGCTCCGCCCGGCTCTCCTTCTTCTTCTTCCTCGCCTCCGCGTAGGCCCTGTTGGCCTCCTTCTCCGCGGAGGTGGGGGGCTTGGACGCCGTCAACCTCCCGGCGAGCCCCTACGGAGACAAAAGTAAGGATAAAAGACCAAAGAAGGGTGCGGGGAACACGTATCAGGCACAGGTATGAGCCTTACCACATGGAGGTACCCCTTCTCAGGCCGCATCATGACCTTGTATACCAGGACGGGGTCCGTCGCTGCCGCCTTGTTCGTCCGCTCGAGGATCTCCTTGTTGTCGAGGTCCTCGGGTGCCATCCTGGTGCCCTCCCAGGCGTTGCCGTCCCTCATGTCGTACATGGAGTACCGCCTCGACATGAGGGGCAGCACCCGCCGCTTGTGGAAACCAGCGATCACCACCGACGCATCCAACCCCGCCTGGGTCAGATGCTTCAAGGCGGCCAGCACCTTCCTCAGGGGGATCACCTTTTCCGGGATCAGCTCCTTCTTCCACGACGGTGGCTCTACGTCGATCGACTTCCCGGTGTAGGCCGGGAGGTGGCTGTGGTCATTGCGGAGGTAGAACCACTTGCTGTGCCAGCCGCGGTTGGAGGACGTGAGCTTTGCCGGGATGTAGGCTTGCCGGGTACGGGCTCACAACTGCAGCATGCAGCTCCTGGCCCGGACGGCCAGTCTCCTCCCCTTCTCCGACCCCTTGGGAGCCTTCAAGAAGAGGGCGGCCTCAAAGAAATAGAGCCAGAGGTCCCAATGGGCCTCAACTCCAAGGTACCCCTCACACAGGGCGACGAACACCGCCGCCTGCGTGATCGAGTTAGGGGCAAGGTATAACACCCTAGGTGTTAATTATAATTTACATTGCATTGCATCAGGCATAATTATCATTATGCATTTCATTAGGAGCATGTGATACTGCAATTCTTATGTGTGCAACATACATGTTTGAAAAATAATCTCAAAAATGGCTTAGAATGTTTTAGAATTAAATATGGTGTAGGGTTTGTATTGATAATTGTGCCAAAATGTGCTCACACGTGATGAAAATGTTGTTTGAGTTTTTATCATGTTGATAAATGGCTTAAAGTGCAACTATAAAATTCATTTAGTTTTGGTGTTGGGCTCTAAATAAAAATTGTAGTACAAAATATATGCTACAAACTTTGTTTAAGGATCTAGGGCCAAATCCTATTTTATCTTGCTCAAAAAGTGGCATGAAATTTGAATTTGATGTGTTTTGGAAGTGATTCAGAAATTTTCTGTCCTGTATTCAGCAATCAAATTCATTTTCTAGGGCTGTGTAAAATAGTTTTGCATAAATGAAAGTATGTCAACCAGTGCATCTTTTGATAGTACAATATTTGTACTTTGATAGTGTGTAATTAGTTGAGCTTTTGTACTGTTGGTTAACCATTAGTTAATTGCTTAAATATTGAATCTAGCACTGATTCCAGCACTTAGCACTTTGGCCGAGTCCCTGAAACAACAATATCAAATTCACTTTTGGAGAATTCATTAAATCAGTTTTCATAAATAAAATTTGTGCAACTTTTGTTTTATGGATTGGAGTGATGATTGTACTTTAATGTGGTGCCTTTAGTTATGATGTTTGATCACTAAACGGTCACTAATTAATTGCTTAAAGATGCTAACTCAATTGTTTTGTAAAACCTTAGCCTCTTAACTGAAGGTGATTTCAGTTAATTGAAATCGACATTTCAGTTTCCTTCTTCTCTTCTTTCTTGATCTCTATCTCCTAATCTGGCAAGAATCAAAGATGGGTCGTGTAAGCAAAGTTAAAGAGCACCAATTGGAGATCACCACGGTGAAGTTTGTTTCCATTTTTGCCTCTTGGACCGAGAGAAATTGAGAGAGGAACAGGGGCTATTTCAGTCATCCACGTAGCCGGCAACAGCACCACCATTCCTTCACCGCGGCGTCAACGCCCGGCGCGCTTGCCGTGTTTCCCGCGGGCGCTTCTCGTCTGTCGCTGCGTGGCCAAGATCGCGAAGGTGCCCGCGCCCTCTCCAGCTCCGCCCTTGCCTATAAATGTCGGAGACATCGCCGTCACCTTCTTTTCTTCTTTCTCGTCGTCACCGAGCGCCTCAGCTCCGCCGGGGAAATTCGCCGTCCCTACTCCACTTTCATCCCGCAGCTCGCGCCTGCAGCTTCGTCACTTCCTCACCTTCCTCCCAAATTCGCTAATTGCGAACGAAGACCACCAGAATCACCGCCGCACTGCCATTCTTCCTCGGGTCCGGCAGAAGCGCCGCCGCGCTCACCCCGCCGCGGCTAGGCCACTGTTGACATTTCTAACGTCGCTACTAGAAATAGAGGTAAATCCCTATCCCCGGCAACGGCGCCAAAAATGCTTGTTGGTATTTCTTATGCACAACTAAAATATAAAGGATTCCGCATGCGCCTGTAAAAACCATTGTAGCATTTTACCGGGAGTATTCCGGTATCGTTATTTATATTTTACCACCGGGAAACAATGGAATAAGACATTGATAGTTCACCATCATGTATCTACTAACTAATACACCAACTAGATTAAAGTAGGGGTAAACGATAGATTGATGATAGGAATTATGCATATATGACACACACGAGAGAATTATATGATAAAAGAGTAAATAGCTAAAGTGAGAGGACAACGGGAGAGTTCAAGGTTCCTAAATACTTATCTATTACCAAGGTTCTATAATAACTGATTTATGGTAGATAAAGTAATCACACAATAACACTTTGGAGCAACAGTACCTATCCAACTCTCGAATAAGACTGAAAAAGAAGGTAGCCGGGTAAGGCCGCCACAAGCTCTACGAAACACCAACTCCGACGTGGTGGAATACGAAGACCAACAAAAGCTGTCACCTCGATGGCTACCACAACTAACCGTAAGAATCGGGCGCAAACTCAGGTAAACACTAGCCTAGACACCACGTCTACGCTAACGATTACTACTCTAGTCACGTACGCTAACTAGAGCACCTAATACAGGCGGAGATTCCATGCTAAAGTATAACAACTATACTAAACATAATATAAAAGTATAAAGTAAATACAGAATATAAATATATTAAAGCATAAGTCTTACAAGAATAGATACAAAGATATACCAGAACTCTGATGACTCCTGCGAAGACTCCTCCGGAACCCGGACGTAGCGCCGCTCTCCCTAACTCTCAACTAGAACTACATTGGAAAGTCTAGCCCTAATTCTCTAGAGATAAGAGGTTATCCATTCAAGGGACGCCTCTACATCTCCATAATAATGTGGTGCCCTCAGGCAGGGGGGTCTACCTCTTTATTTATACTCTAAAAAAGCCTCCACCTCTTCTAGACAGGCGATGTGGGACTAATTCGACTTCGGCAATAGTGGAGATGCAAACCCTAAGGCGGTAAGAGGCCGTCCGTCGAAGCGGGCCACGAATGGGCTCCGGAGGGCGCCGGCCGGCCCCGGGGTGGGCCCCACCTTCGGTTGATTGCCTTCCCGTGTCTTCTAGAGTCTTCTAGTGTTGGTTTCGGTGTAGAATTGATATCTTTTGACTCTAAACTCCGAATATAGCAAATGATATGTCTGTTTCGATCGTCTCGATGAGCCCGTCGCAATGGTGTAGTCCAATTCATCATTTGAAATACTATTATTCTGTGTAAAATTGGATATACCTGCAAAACGATCAAGAACAACACAACTCGTGGAACTCGTTAGAATCGAACCCTACAACTATGCTTTATGGTTAATATCATGTTATATTGAGCAATAGTTGATGGTACAAAATAGGCGTTAAGGACCGTCAACAAGTTCCCCCAAGCTTACCCTTTGCTAGTCCCTTAGCAAAGCCTAACTACTAAACTTAGATCAGGAGTTGCTACAATGCTTTCACTTCTCAAAAGTACACATGCTTTTAAACTGAAATTCTCCTTTGAATTAGACAAAACTGCTCTAACTTTGAAACTTACCCATTTTACCATTAGCTATAGAGCTTTTCAACTTTTGCGTGGGCCTTGAGTAATTGAAAGATAGAACAATCAAGTCAAGCACTATGTCTCAAATTCTTCACTAAACTAATATTCTAGAGTTTTTTACAAGTTTTCAAAATAAAACTCAGAGCTTAATTGTATGACACCCTCAAATCTCTTATTGTATGTGATATTTGTGGATCTCACTGAGGTATTTATATTGTCATGCCCTCCTACAACTAATTATTATAGTGGAGCTCAAAGGAGTGGCATTAAACAAGGACGAGCATACTTGCAATTCATATATTGTAAAGTCAAACAATGCATCCAAAGAGAGTCAAGTCATACAATCAAACCAAGATGTGCATGTGTATGGAGTGTGGTAGATAGGTGTATATATGGTATTTAGTGGCTAATCCTAATTCTACTTTTGCTCCTTGAAATAAATCTCTCTCTTGAACTTAGAACTTTTCATAGGAAAACATGGGCTATCTTTATTCTTTTTTTTCTCTTCTTTTTTTTCTCTTTTTTTTAATACTTTTTATTTTGCATAGCCACATGCATCCTTTAAATACAATAAATGATTGGAGAGATAACAATAAGAACGTAGAGCATTATACAAGGGGTTGTCCTATAGGGTATATTTTTAGTTGTTTACTCCCAGTGTAGGAGAAAAACATTTTTAAGGTGGATCTGGATAAAAGTGAAAAATGATTGCGCTTACTCTAGAGTAGGAGCAATACATATATAGGCAGAGTGTGTAAGTGATCTTGATTAAAAAGCATGACAAGGCTCTCATAAGGTATACAACAAAGGTTGACTGAACTCAATGCAAAGCAAGCAGCATGAATGAGCAAAGGTTTTTCTAATCTAAATGTATATCATGTATGGCTTTGGTAGGAATTCAAACTTTGTCATACAAGAGCTCATCATGTAAGATTTTTAGAGTTTTCAAAAGATAAATCTCCAGAACTTAATATCGTTAGGAATAAGAAAAATAGTAGCTCAGTCTTTCTCATATCATATCCCTCAATCACCTAGACTTAGCTTAAGCATATGCCTACACAAGTTTCAGGTTCGAAGTAAGTTCTTATATTAAAACAGTCATATCTAAAACTCGAGAGAATTTAAGGTTGAAAACTTGGCACTTGAGAGGAATTACAACAGAGTAACTATTTATCATCTCCAAGACAAAATTTTATTGTTCTTCAGTTTTTATTTAACTCTTAACAACTAAATCGAATGTAAAAACACACTCTATGATCACACCTTAATATTTGAGTGTTATTCATCTTTTTATTTCTTTTTAGACTAATGGACTCATAAGAGACTCTATAGACATGGACCTTCATGTGTCCACATATTTTTGGTATTTTATGACTATAAGATAGACTCGATAATCGTATAGGTGTACTTACCCGATAACTAGAGGATGCTCTCCCCAAGCTGGATGTTGTCGTAGTTGAGCATTAAAGCTAAGTGGTCCTCATAGAGGAGCTCATACTTATAAGAGCAAATATTGCTAGGAATACTTCAATCTCATCACCCAAGAAGTTACTTCCTTCACACAGAGGTCAGCTGTGTGTCGGAGAGATGTGCTTCGAGTGATGAAGATAAAGATTCCTAAGTGAGCTAGCTCTTGAGTCATCCTCGAAAAGCTCTCACAAAACACCGAGAACTCGTGGAACGGTATTAGGATAAAACGTTAGTGGTTAGCCGTTTTAGAGGATTGGGTGTTGTGGAGGTTTCAAAGTATGTTTAACAATATTGCAACAGGATGCTCAATTAATTTTTTTTGAATTTTATGGGTTTATATGCAGAAAGTATAAATGCATGATATGTATTTTTATTTTATAGGCCACCACAGTGACTCCTATAACTTTTACGCTACAAGGGTTTCATATGGGGCTTAAAGTTTTTTTTAAGATGCATGAATGCAACCTAATGCATATCTTATTTATTTATTATTTCCTATGTAATACTAATGTAGAAAAGTAAATATGGTTAAGAGAAAATAAATCATGCAATGCAAGAAAGTAAACATGGATAACTACCGATGTTACCTCACGACAAGGGTTCGATGTTTTGAGTACTTCGAACTGGACTCCTCCTTGCAGTGGTTTGTTGATTGAGTACTTCGATTTGCTCCTAAGGATGAGGATTGAGGTGTTGTTTCCACTAGTGGTGCTTCCAATAGTGGTGCCACCTTCTTCTTTTCTTTTTGTTAGCATCTCGACTCCAATCTTATGTGTATCCTTGTTACTAGTTTAGAGCTCCCAGTTGTAGAATTTGGGGAATCTCCCCTCACTTTGCTTGAAGTGGGTTCTGCTCATAAAGATAAGGTAGAGATCAAGTGCAGGGGCTCTATTGGTGGGAAAACACCAACAGAATCAGAAATTTATTCATTCTCTAACCTTAGGCACAATAAGATTGATGTCTTTTCATATTGTTCATTTACATCTTGGGTGAGAATATCAAAAGTATAAATATAGAATTTAAGTTTATGAGATAAAAGAGTGGAGTTACTTAACCTATGGAAGTATTGTTCATCTTTATAAATTATCAAGATTAACATGATGACTATCATTTTTCAAAAATAAGATATATCATATTTGAGCTTATATGGTTAAGATTCAGATCAAGGGAATGGTGTTATGATGTGTACTCTAAGATCAAGAGAAAATGATGACCACTTATCTTTAATATGTTACCTTTATTACTGGAGCATGATGGCACCATGTGGTAAAAGGTAGATGAATTTCAATGGTCTTTTCCTTCCTTGCATTTTGAGTTGATCATTAGCATCTTGTCTCCTATGTTACACTTCTTTCTCACTCCTTTAGACTTTTGCTTCTCTCATTATTTCTTCTCTGCAAGGGATTAGTAGACAACACATACCCAAAGGAATATACTATCTATTTAAAGTGTGGATAGTGTTTGCCAAATAGTTAAAGATTAATCTATAGTTTGTTGTTTTTTTTTTAAATGACTCACCATTACTTCAAATTTTCCAACAAGGTTAAGGCAAAGATATAATTTTGAAGAATACTTTAACCTTGATTTGATTCTATGAAATCTCCTAATATGATTTGAACATTTTTATACATGAGCGGATAGTCTATATATACAACCACATTCTTATACAAATATGCTTTGATGTTATAGTGTTTAAGTAATATTCTAAAGCATACTTATAATAGAGTAAGGAAGTTCAAAAGACTAGAGATAGAATCAAGAATTTGTAGGTGAACCAAAAGAGTATTTTATTTATTTTAAGTTTTAGCAAATTAAGCATGACCTAAGGTATAGATAACCAAGGCAATTAGCAATATGGTATAAGATGTTGAATGTAGTTTAAAGTTGCATGAAGCTTGGATAAACGTACCTTATGTCTTGCAGGGTGATTGGTCCACTATCATGGCGAAGTGTACGAGGTATTGAAGTGTTTTTTATCTTTTTTTTTCATCTTGGTCCTTTCTATACACTTGTCCTCCTTTATTTTTATTTCAAACCATGATCAGACATTTATTCTTTCTTCCCTGCATAAATATTAGTGGACATATACCCGAAGGATTGCAACAAGTTTGGCATATGGGTTATGATCCATAATTCATGCGAATTTCATCTATGCCAATGAAAGAATGGACTTCTAGGAATACTTTAGCATAGATTTCTTCTAACAAATTTTGTTAGTAGTTGTACTTTTATATGGTTCAAGGCAAAGGTAACTTGCGATAAAAGATTAAGTGAATAAACTTTGATACTTACAACTCTTCTATGGAGAATGAGCTGTGTCTTCCTTTTTGTGCAAAGTTATTGAACTTCATCATATGCCTTGATTCATCTCTGATGTGAGTTCATCTCTTGACTTACCGAATTAAATTTGAGAGTTTTCTATAAGGGTTAGTCCAACAAAATATCCAATATCTACTATAATAATTTCTAGTTCAATAACCAAACCAAACTCCATGTCTAGTTTGATCAAGGTAGGCTATTTAACCTAAGCACCACGCTTAATTTAAAGGCCTATAAAAGTATGTGCAGTACTTCCAAACCAAAGCATACTATAGTAAACAAAGATAGCATGAAAGCACTTAGAGGTTTACTCAAATAGAGATAAAAACATGATCATGTATGGTGAGAATATATATATTTTTTTTTCCATTTTAAGTAGAGATGAAAGTGATATGCATATGTGCAAGGAACTGAACATGTGTGGATTTGATATGAGATGGGGTAGATACATGGATTATTCAAAGTAAACATGCAAGTGGAATGCAACAGGATAACTACTCATCAAATTTAAAGCCTATGAGCAAGACTTTCTCACCATTCTTAATCATAACTACCATGACTCACACAGTAAGTTGTGCGGCGTCTTTATTTGTCACATATGATGAACTTTGACGTCTTGTGACGATGATTTTTTCTCCAATCTACACATGGTTAGTGAAATATATATAAATGTTTATACATACCGTGAGATGGCAGGGCTTCATTGTTGATGGATCATGCATGTTCAGGCACCCCGAGTTCTTTCAAGATCTCCTATGTCTTGTTCTTGTGGAATTTCGCCCGGAAGATTGAAACAGTTGATATTACGCTTATTCCACAACTCAACAAAACAGAGGGTAATCCTACTAAAGCTAGCGACATACTAGATTAGCAGATATCAAGATCATTATCAAAATCTTTACGCCAATTGTTTCCCCGGCAACGGCGCCAAAAATGCTTGTTGACATTTCTAACATCGCTACTAGAAATAGGGGTAAATCCCTATCGGCAATGGCGCCTAAAAAAATACTTGTTGGTATTTCTTATGCACAACTAAAATATAAAGGATTCAAGCGCCACACGTAAAACCATTGTAGCATTTTACCGGGAGTATTCTAGGTATCGTTATTTATATTTTACCACTTTGGGAAACAATGGAATAAGACATTGATAGTTCACCATCATGTATCTACTAACTAATACACCAACTAGATTAAAGTAGGGGTAAACGATAGATTGATGATAGGAATTATGCATATATGACACACACGAGAGAATTATATGATAAAAGAGTAAATAGCTAAAGTGAGAGGACAACGGAGAGTTCAAGGTTCCTAAATACTTCTCTATTACCAAGGTTCTATAA
The DNA here is from genome assembly GCA_015844335.1 of Chrysopogon serrulatus. Classification (NCBI taxonomy): domain Eukaryota; kingdom Viridiplantae; phylum Streptophyta; class Magnoliopsida; order Poales; family Poaceae; genus Chrysopogon; species Chrysopogon serrulatus. The sequence continues at coordinate 115,881 of JADLZL010002606.1, forward strand.
TAACTGATTTATGGTAGATAAAGTAATCACACAATAACACTTTGGAACAATCGTACCTATCCAACTCTCGAATAAGACTGGGAAGAAGGTAGGTGGGTAAGGCCGCCAAAAGCTCTACGAAACACCAACTCCGACGTGGTGGAATACGAAGACCAACAAAGCTGTCACCTCCGATGGCTACCACAACTAATCAGAAGAATCGGGCGCAAACTCAGGTAAACACTAGCCTAGACACCACGTCTACGCTTAACGATTACTACTCTAGTCACGCACGCTAACTAGAGCACCTAATACAAAGCGGAGATTCCATGCTAAAGTATAACAACTATACTAAACATAATATAAAAGCATAAAGTAAATACAGAAGATAAATATATTAAAGCATAAGTCTTACAAGAATAGATACAAAGATATACCGTAACTCGATGACTCCCGCGAAGACTCCTCCGAAAACCCGGCGTAGCGCCGCTCTCTCCCTAACTCTCAACTAGAACTACATTGGAAAGTCTAGCCCTAATTCTCTAGAGATGAGAGGTTATCCATTCAAAGGACGCCTCTACATCTCCATAATAATGTGGTGCCCTCAGGGAGGGGGGTCTACCTCTTTATTTATACTCTAAAAAAGCCTCCACCTCTTCTAGACAGGCGATGTGGGACTAATTCGACTTCGGCAATAGTGGAGATGCAAACCCTAAGGCGGTAAGAGGCCGTCCGTCGAAGCGGGCCACGAATGGGCTCCGGAGGGCGCCGGCCGGCCCCGGGGTGGGCCCCACCTTCGGTTGATTGCCTTCCCGTGTCTTCTAGAGTCTTCTAGTGTTGGTTTCGGTGTAGAATTGATATCTTTTGACTCTAAACTCCGAATATAGCAAATGATATGTCTGTTTCAATCGTCTCAATGAGCCCGTCGCAATGGTGTAGTCCAATTCATCATTTGAAATACTATTATTCTGTGTAAAATTGGATATACCCGCAAAACGATCAAGAACAACACAACTCGTGGAACTCGTTAGAATCGAACCCTACAACTATGCTTTATGGTTAATATCATGTTATATTGAGCAATAGTTGATGGTACAAAATAGGCGTTAAGGACCGTCAACAGCCACCACCGGACGTTTCCGCCCAAGCCAAAGGCATCGCTAGGTTCGCCTTGCGCCAGAGATCGTGTCAGCCCGTGTGGCCACTGCGCGCCGCCCTATCGCCGGCGACAGCCTGCTCACCATTGTCTCAAGACCGCCGGTTGCCGCTTGTGCTCGCCACTGGGCCACTTTTGACCACCCGGCCGAGCCAAGTACCCCATCGGGTTTGCCGTACGCCGGAGCCCATTTCCGCTAGCACAGACCACCACCACCGCCGACCGCCACCGCCGGCCAAGGCCCGCCAACTCCCCGCCACCACTTTGCTCAGCACCGACTGAAGGTAGAAGAAGAAAGGCTTTTATTTTTTTCCTTTTTCAGAAAATAATAAAAATGTTGGTTTCTTGTTTATTTCATATTTAATTATTTATAACTTAGAAAATTAAAAGAAAAATATGTATGTGTTCCATGTGAGATGATCTATTATGGAAAAATGTTACTTTTGCCATGTTTAGTAATTTTGACATGCGTTAAAATTATACCTTTTAATTAATAAATGTCTATTCTATGATTTTTCTAGGTTAATACAATTATCCAAAAATTATGAAATTTATTTTGCAACTCTTTTATGATAATATCAACCTGCACAAAAAGTTTGGGATGATTTTGATAATGTTCAATAAAATCATCACTCCCATGTTTATTAATAAATAGAAAAGAAGCCATTTGAATTGATATATATATATATATATATATATATATATATATATATATATATATATATATATATATATATATATATATATATACATGTTTTGGAATGTTGCAAATAATTGTTCTGTTGTTTTAGTATGTCGAAGTATTGTTTATCTCTGAAATACTTTAATTGGCAATAGGTGGCTTGTTTAATATATGTCCTATTATTAAGACATGATATGCATGCCACCTACAAATAGGTTACTAACTAGAAGGTTAACTAAATCATTGTTAGCTTATGCTTGTATATGAAAAAATATGTTTGTCATTGAATTGTCACAGCTTGAATAAGTAAATGTATGATATAAGTAACTATGTTAATAGTGGTTCATAATCCATGTTTATGGTTGTCCATGTTTGTCTTTGTTCATGATCACATAGATATGAATGGAGAATTTTGATTTTCTCTTCTCTACTCTCCATCTCCATCTACACACATGCCACCTTTCACCCTTCATGCATCTTCTCATAACACCTCCCCCTACATGTGTCATGTGATGAGTGAGTGACCTTGCCACCTCTCCCTACATGTGTCATGTGATGAGTGAGTGACCTTGCCACCTCTCCCTACATGTGTCATGTGGTGAGTGAGTGATCTTGACACCTTTCCCTTTATGTGTCATGAGATGAATGGTTGGTCTTGCCACCTCTCCCTCCTTGTGTCAAGCCGTGGTTGGTTGAAAGTAGGGAAATCTGATTTCTACCTCCATGCCCATCATCCATCCATCTATATATATGATGGAGAGAAGTGCTTTCTCTTCATTCCATTCCATCTCTTCCATTTTTCCATGCCATATTTTCTTCTCCACCATGGAGCACGCTCTCTTGTTCACCAAAACTAGGCCATGGAAGTGGTATAATCTTATTTCCTAGCCTTAAATTTCTCCATTCATTTATAGACTCTCACATGCATGATTCATTTCTATATGTTGTGCTGAAATGGTAGCAAGTGCAGTTTCTATTCAATAAATGTTTACATGTTTTAAATAACATTTTCTGTAGATGGTTTATATACAAAAGTTGTAGAGGACTTCTATATCTAGGTTGTCCTAAAATTTTATGATTTTAGGACAACAGGATTGGGAGTTATAGATTTTACAAATTGCCGATCAATTTCTGTTTACTTCCTGAACAGAATTGAAAGACTTGTTTATTTAACTTATTTAGCTTGGGAACCAGCTGTTGTTAATAATTAAAGAGTTGTAGTATTTTTCATAAGTTTTTCAAAATGTCTTGAATCACTAATTTTGGTGGTCTACAACTCTGGCTATGAAAATGACAAACATAGAAGCTAGTTCTGTCCAACCTCTGGACAGAACTGGTTATCTGAGTTGTTTGACCTTCTTAGTGATTAAATCAATTGGAGAAGATTATAACAAAGTTGTAGACAACTTTATAAGCTTTTTAAAAAGTCTAAGAACTCCTTTACTGAATAACTAGATCTTCCGTTATGGCTAAAACAGCTAGCTGATGTGTTGCTGTCCTGTTTCTGTTACCACTCTAGTTGATTGTTCCAATCTTTGTAACCTATGTGTGTTTAATGATATTTGAGTAATGATTCCTTGTTTTACTTGGTTTGCATGGAGTGATACACCTTGCTCTTTATTAAACTCACAATTGACTTGTTAAGAAAATAAGTAAAAGTGCTTTGATTAATCAATTGAATAAGGATCTTAATGCTTATTGGTTATAGCTTTTGAAAAGGGTTAAGCATGTGATGATTGGTGTGCCTTTTGGATTGATTGTAGCCCTTGGATCATGCAACCCAAATGATCCTCGGCAACTTGATTATTAATGCTAAGAAGCATGATAGGTGCATGGTAGCTAATATGTGATTACTTGTAAGTTTTGTAGTAACTCCTTCAGAGAGGAGATATACACCTACTCTGTAAAGATTAAAAACAAACTTGATAATATAGTGTTGTCATCAGAGAAAGAGAACTGCACACATAGAACCTTATGTACCTTTCCTTTATTATTATCCAAATAAATCATCTCATCATACATCATGTCACGCATAGCATTAAAAATGCATAATTCCATTTCATGTAGTATTCGTGAGAGAAGAATCACAATGATCAAGTTCCGAAGGAAGTGATGAGCCAATCCCAACGAGATGTTTCTACGGGAAACGCCGATATCAAGAATAACTAACCTTCCCTGCAACACAGGCAAGCCCCGGAGCATAACCCACTCCCTCTATTTTATAAATACTTTATTACACTTTAAGTCTAGTGTAATGTGCATTAAGTAAATAGGAGTTGAATGAAACCGTTGTTGCATGATTACCTTGAGCTACAGCTAATTCCAGATACTATCCCACTAGTATGTGTAGGACATTCTCCTTAAATGCTTAGCCATGCTTAGACCGGTAGAAGTCGGGTGATTTCCTGTCTCCCGCGAGATGTAGGATGGTTACTTACTCACTACGGGATATATGTATGCTATCCTGAATCATATGATGGTTAATAAATTGGAGACCGGACGGAATTTGGTATTTCCGTCTGTGTCGATTAAGAACCGAGCCGTATTCTGGATCTAGGTGTGAGGTTGAACGTACCTTCACATAACCGCCGAATAACTCGTTTCGACGGTGAAACTGATTAGCCTATTCGGGGTGGTTCTTGAACCACTGATGCATTGCTGGGACGACTGGACGGAGAAAGGGTACTGGTCCAAGACCGCGTGACTACTACTGGCTACGAGCTGAACGGGCATGACTTGTGAGGACGCAGTACCATGAGCTTTGCAACCGGATTCAATTCCATCTTTCGAATAGAGTGAACAAAGTGACTCGAGCAAGCTTTGGCCGGCTTGCAAGAGTGTGTGATACGGGCTTTACCAGTGGTGTAATCGATTCGAATCGCCCGCTCTCCCTGGCCGGTGAGAAACTCATACCTTTCGCAGAGACGTAGTAAGAAATGGAACATTGGATGATGATGGAAGGATTACAATTGGTATCCCAACTATAAGTAATGGTACCCGCTATGATCAAATTGACATGACATAGAAAGGTGCTAATGTAGTTCTAAATAGCTCAATATTAATCTTGCTAATAAAACTTAAAGTAAGGATTACATTAGTATGCTTTTCCCGCAAATGATGCTAGCCATCAAACTCCACACATGGACTATCATTATCTTTGGAGTCTTTTATTTCTTCCCCCGACGGGTAAGTCTTATGGAGTACAATTGAGTACTCTGGGGTTTTATCCCACCATGTTGCGGTGAATTGCTTGTTTCATGGATGTTAATTAAAAGCCGCTGGGCACGGCTACTCCATATAATGCTTTTTCTCTTTACTTCAACGGAGGACGTCATAAGCTAGCAATACAATTCAAAGTTTTGGATTTGGTAATCATTTTAAACTTTATTTTATTGTTAATTGATTTGAAACTAAACTTTTATTCATTATTCTTTATCTTATTGTAATAACTTTTTTGCTGCGAACTCTGAGTATGTGATATGTATTTGCTTAATCGAGTATGATTCTGGTTGTAAAGTTGATTTACCAAGGTCATTCGTGACACTCGGTAGACTACCGGGTTCACATGAGAAGCGGTGTGTACGTGTCAACGTTGTTAACGGGGGCAGTCACACTTAATCTTATGTGAATTGGGCGGTCTGTCACACAAGGTTGTGCAGCTCCAGGCTGTAGTACTCCAGGAGCGCTCGCAGGAATCGACCCACCGGCATGCCGAACCCGCGCTCGTGGAACGCCGTGAAGCTCACGACGTACCCTTTCCGGCGGCATCGGAAACCGGTGCTCGGGCGGCGGCATGATCCACCTGCGTCGTCAGCTCGGCCTCCGTGACCGAGCATGTCTCCTAGTCCTCCGTGCCGATGATGTCAACTTTTGGCGCCATCGAGAAGAAGGGCTAGACAGAACGGTGACGCGGCGAGGTTTTCTCTTCCCTCTCTCCTCTCTTTCCTCTCTCGGAAGCGCTCGACCGACTCCCGGCTGTGGTGAAAACAAGAGCAGAGGCAAATGGCAAGGAAGGCGAGAGAAGGGCCAGCACCGCCGCCCGCCCGGTATTTATACCCGGTGCAACCCTAGCCGGTTCACCTTCCACGCATTTAATGCGTATCGGTCTCCGATTTTTCTACTCGATTGCGCTTCACACGGAGCCCCAGGCGCCAAGCACGAGCGGTCGGGCAGCCCACACGGATCGGGAAAATTAACGACGCGTTGCGTGGCTCATCCTCCACAGAGGATCCCGGCTCACGCGAGCCCGAAGCCCCGGCACCGCACGTGGCAACAAAGTGGCAGCAGCAGCGGCGCCAAGACGCCACGCCACGCCCTACGTGGAACCCATTGTGCACGCAAGGCGTAGCGCCGCCAACCGCCACAGCATGGGGGCCCACCACTTCTCCCCGCAGTCGTCTGACGCCCCGAGAGGGCCGCCAAAAAAAGCGCCCACATCCCCACCGGCGGGCAAACAGGGGTTTCCTTCCCCATGAAGGAGCCCGGCAACGGCTCCATTTATTTTTGTCCCACGGCCGACAGGGCCCACTGGGTTCGACACCGCCTTAGGCCACCCAGTCGGGGATGGCTCCTGGCGGTCTCATACACGGTCTAGCCCCTCGCAGCAGTGGACCGGCCCCCGCCGTGTCCGAGGCCGAGGCGCTCCGAGTTGGGGGATCCCGCGTGGGAGTGTACCGAGCCCTCGGGACTGGGGCGGACAGACCCGAGCCCCGCCTCGTAACACACCTTATAGGCTCTAATGGAACGCGCCTCTGGGCCCAGCCGACTCCCAACGAACGGGGCACGGGCGTTCCACTTGGACTTACCCGTTAACAGCTCGTCGGATCTAACCATGTTCGACACCTGTCGACGGCAGCATGGCAAAATCCACCCTCCTCCCTGCGGAAGGGATGTTGGGGTATGGACAAAACTAACGACTAAGTACCGCTCGACCGTCCCACGCCAGGATGGGGCTCGGGGGCTCCCCCGGCGCAGAGGCTGAGGTTGGGAAACGTCATCTAATTCGTCGAACTCCTGGACGAGCCGACGAGCCCGGGGGCTCGGCAAACGAAAGGGACACTCCCACCAAAACACGCGGAAGCCCTCGGAGGAGTACCCACACTCCTCCAAGGCCTCGGGGGCTACACCCGGCGGGTGCGCTCGCGCGCCCCCGCCGGAGAATATGGCTTCTGAGACAAAAACATCCTGGCGAACTAACTCGCACCCTCACCAAACGCGTATAAGCCCTCGGAGGAGTGCTCACACTCCTCCGAGGCCTCGGGGGCTACACCCGCCGGGTGCGCTTGCGCGCACCCAGTGGAGAAGAACCCAGAATACCCAACAACGCGCCCGGCAGAAGCCTGGCTCAAAGCCACAACCTCCGAATGAGTGCACCCACTCCTTCAGAGGTTCGGAGGCTACTGTCGGGTACCAAAACTAGGGCCCCCTAGACAGGTCACATAAACCGGGCCCAACAAACGCAAAACCAGGCCTCACAACAACAAAGCACGGCCCATCGAAGCCTAGCGCGCTGCTTTCCGCCTCGTTCGAGCCCCTTCCCCCCGAAGCCCTCGGACGGACGGCTGGCCTTCCGCCTCGTCCGAACCCTTCTCGCCGAGAGCCTCGGACGGGCGCTAGCCTTCCGCCTCGTCCGAACCCTCCTCGCCGAGAGCCTCGGGACGGGCGCCTCCGCCGCCCGAGCCCTCCCCGCCGAGGCCTCGGACGAGCTCTCGCCTTCCAACTCCCGCCTCGAGCCCCTCGCGTCTAGGCCTCGGGACGGGGACGCTCCGCACTCCCCTCGGTCAAACCAAGCCTCCATTTGGACGTATATCCATCGCCCCACCCTCTACGGTTCTTGTCAGAGTGGCGTCATCCCTTGGCAGGATAAGGGAGCCGTCCCATCACTGATCACACCCGCGCTTAGGGTTTCGTCATCCCCCACGGTGTTGGCCATGCCACCCACTGTGGGGTACTGTTTTGCCTACTTCCTGTGACAGGTTAAATCACCGAGGCCTCAGGGCGCTGACAGCCACACCAAGGGCCGTCATCCGGTGTCATCTTCTGTACGGGGGTCAGGTCAGGCGGGACGCCGGTCAGACAACAGTCCCTCTCGGGTTTTCTGAGCCCGGGATGGGCAGCGACTGCCCTGATGACCGTCCACCCCTGTGCCAACTACTCCACGTACGGCAGCAGGCTCCGAGGCCCTCCGAGCCTCGGACTCGAGGCGAGTCAAAGCTACAGCAAGCTACAGGGCTTGGACACGACTTCTCCATCGCCAGGATCGGGGAGGTGACACCCCGCAGCTACGCCCATGCCCAACAAGTGCCGCCACCCACCCGAAGCCTCAAAGACAAGGAAGGCTACCGGCCCGAGGCCTCGGACCAGAGAAGGAGACGCTCACGACCCCTTCACGTGCAGGGGCACGCTTTGTAAACCCCATCCTCTCCTTACGGCTATAAAAGGGGAGGACGGGGGCCCTTAGCGGGCGGGCTCTCACTAGCACGATATTGGCATTCTACTCAATCAACCACGAGACTTGGGACCAACGCCCTCTCTCAACCGCTTGTACACCCCTATCTACAAGCACCTTGGTGCGAGATAATACAAGTCATCCTCCCCACTGGACGTAGGGCCTTCTCTTGCCCGAACCAGTATAAATCCTTGTTCCATCTCGCACACCTTCCGGAGTTGGAAGCACGCACCATAAATTTACTAGTTGGCGTTAGGACCACCAGTTCTAGCACCGACAAAAACAATTACAGGATGACGCTGATCTTCTGTTGAAGGTGGCCAAGGATGTTCTAGCTACTCAGACGGCAAGACAGATGAACATGTTGCTGTTACAGGATACTGCTGGGAGGGATGAAGAGGATGCATAAGTTCCCTATTGTTTTTGATGTACTTTGAAGTTGATGTAAACTAAGGTGCTGGTTGTAGCTGATGGGGTTGGAGTCTTTTTTGACTAAAAAATTGTGCTCTCTATGTGTGGCTGATCTTTTGCGCTAATAGTTGTATGGAGTTGGGGTTGATATTAGAATCATTTGCTATCTCTCCTTGCTGTTCTACCTAATCTCTAGCTTTTCTCTTTGGTCCTTGTTCATCTGTAATATCCTTGGATGCTTGTATTTCCGTTATCTGTTAATGGAAATGAGATATCTCGTGTTAAAAAAAAAACAAAGTACAGGATGGCATTGCAGAGTTTAACGAGCATGGAAACACATTCCTTAACAAATCACATGCCATGATGCCAGTGACACCGACAATTCAAACTATATTAACACTCATGCCAACAAATTATATAAGTTGTTAATCTAGATATATTTATACTGTGTTTTACCATTTGGCTTAAACATTATATCAAATTAGTTTAGGTAATTCAATTTTAAGCATCGTATGTTTTTACAAAACAATACTTATACACATAACTCTTGGAATATTGCAAATCAACATGTTAAGTGACAACAAAGTGGATAAAAACATACTCCCTCCGTCCCTAAATACTTGTCGCTTCGCTTCCCAAGAAGCAAATGCCGGTAATTTTAATAAATAATAAATATCATCGATTAGTATCATCAGAAAGATCTTTGGATCTAGTTTTTTTAACAAAATTATTTAGAGATATAAATCTATACCTAATAATAAAGAGGCAAAACTTTCAGCCAATTTTTTGGTTCACCTCTTTTTTTCGTCCACCTCTCTTTTCGTCCAACTAAGAGATCGATTCGGATCGGAGTTAAAGTTAAGAGTTTTACTGCAGGCGGTCTTTCATTAGGGCCGCCGCTATCTATCGGGCGTTGCAAAATGCTATTCCGCACATAACCTCGCCCGGCCTCAGAAGGAAATAAAAAGCACCGAGGGGACCCTCGCTTCGGAAAAAAGAAAAAAACACGAAGCCGCCGCCGCCGCCAAAGAGGATGCCGTGAATCCGCCGCCAATGAGATCACCATGAGCGCCTCCTCCTCAGGTAATACCCTTGCACTACCAGTGGAGCACCTCATGATAGCCGCCGCCAAAGTGGAGGCGTTGAACTGCTTCGTCAAGATGGCAAGGAGGAGGACAAGCACTAAGCGCAAAGATGGCGACATTGGTGGCCATCCATCTCACCGGCCGCGGATGAAGCCGCCATGGCGGCCGACGGGACCGGGGAAGCAACAGCTAGCGGAGGACGAACCAAATGGGTGCGTGGAAGCAAAAAAGCAAGCTAGCATGTATATATATATTAAGTATCAACGCCGGCCAGATTTCATCTCTAGCAGCCTTCCGTATAGGTAAGTCAACTAGCTTTGGACGTTGCTTGGATTTGTGGAAGCCCTGGCCCTTGCTTCTTTGATGAGATGCATCTATAATTTGATTGATTTTGTGGTCGACTGTTCATGCATATATTTTAAGCGTATATCCGGTGGCAGTCATGGAGCAAGGACGCCCCGGCGGGAGGCAATTTTGCCGGTATATAATCTGTGCTTAACTTAATAACAAATGGCTTCACTAATGCTTTCCATCTCTCTTGCACGAACGATGCAAATTTGTTGTGGTTTTTTGAGTCCAAGGTTGCGATGGTCGATGATGATGGTGGCCGCCAGAATGGCATAAATAGACATGAAACTTGATATTATTGTAGATATTTATTCATTATATAAGTGGTGACTTTTTCTTCAGCTAGGACAATGGTACAACGGTGAACTGCATGATGCTAAATCCGACAAGACATTGATACTAATGGCACCCCAAATATGAAATACCCCATGGATGGAAATTGATGTATTGGAGGTTACGTTCACTCCTGTTTGCAATCTGGCTCTGAGCTTAGGTTATGTATAATGCAACGTGCTTAAGCTTTAGTCCTTAAAAATGGCTCTGAGCTTAGGTTATGTATAATGCAACGTGCTTAAGCTTTAGTCCTTAAAAAGATAATTCTACGTAATTAAGCATGCCCTTATAAATTACACAAATAAATGATTTTTTTATTTTTAATACAATGTAGTTTATTTTTCCCATTGCATCGCACGGACATATTTCCCAGTATTATATATATTTTCTATAAATCAAGTTAAACTTGTGGCACGTATCCCACGGCGACAACTACGTAGGGACGGAGGGAGTACTCTAGTTACGGCCGTGCACTTTTTTTTTAACACGGAGTGTACTCATGGACTGACACGGCGGCCTGCTGCGGCTGCCGCGGTCCACTGGAGATGCCGGCGCTTGTCCCATCCCCGGTAAAAAACGCCGAGACTGTCGGTGGCACTTTTGTCAGTTCTGTAGACCGAGACAAGATCTGCCCTCTGCTTACACCAGCAGCACCGCAGGGAGTAGCCAAGGCGGAGCGTCCATGTGGCACATCAGGGCACGAAGCACAGCACCAAACGAGCAAGAATTCAAGATGGTGCTGGGCAGAGGAGGTCGGGCCCGATCAGTTTTGAAGGAGCCGTGTGGTCACCATCAGTTTTTAAGCGGCCTGTCACCGCTGCAGTAATCCTGCACGAAGCAGCATTCCCGTCGACAGCATCACGCTCGCACGCTACCGCAGTCGAGAGATCATCCCCTTCCCGGCAAACTGATGCTAACCGAGGAGGAAAGGCAGAAAGCAACCGGACCTGGACTGGAGGACCCTTTTCTTCTCAATCGCGCTCGCGCACGGGAGAAGCAAAGAATTTGCCGCCTTTTATGCAAAAGATCCCCTCGAGCACTTGGCAAGCGCCGCCCATTCGAATCACATGGCACCAAGCTCCACTGAAATCACTCCACTGAAATCATCCGTGGCTCAGGCTTTAAACAAAAGCGGGAAAGTCAGATCAGATTCCTGAAATTTGGAGACGCAGGGTTGAGATTTGTGCCACCAGACGACATCCAATTAGCCTTTTACTTTTGCCTCTATATTAAAAAAAGTTAGAAGAGCAGTAAGTATTTCTTTTCATTCTGAGAGCAAAATGACATCTCAAATCTGGCTAGCTGTGCGCCTGTGCACAGCAATCAACGAATTAAGGCCTTGTTTAGTTACATGCAAGTTTCACTGAAAGTTGCAAGTTTTTCCACTCTCTCTCCATCACATCAATTTCTATCCGTATATATGGGAAAGATTAAATGTTAGTGAAAAAAATAACTAATTACACAATTTTGTTGTAAATCACGAGACGAATCTTTTAATCCTAGTTGGGTCACGATTAGACAATATTTACCAAATACAAACGAAATGCTACAGTTGTAACTTTTTCCACCTTTTTCCCATCTAAACAAGGCCTAAAATTAAAAACAGCAGCCTTGCATTCGTACAAAAAGATTATAAAACTACACCGAGCGGCATTTCCCAAGAACAACACTCTTGTTTACACCTGCTGAGCCCTAACTTCTGACGATCTGTACAACCCCAAAAATATCCAATTTTATTCCATGGTGATAAACCTGTGCCTGCACGACTATTACCCATTACTATATGGAAGTACTGCTAGATTCAAGAATTTATAACAAGAACAAAATAAAGAATAGGATCTAAAAGGTCTATTGTCCCAACAGGCCAAAAACAACAGCTGTACACAGCCCATGTGTGCATTTCACCTCGGCCCCCACCCCAAAATCCCCATCCGCCACCAACGTGTGGGCCCGACGAATTCCAGCATCGACAGGGCCACTCCAACCAACAACATTACGACTGACAGCATGGACTTATCGGGGGCCCATGCGGAGTGTCCAGGTGGGTCCAACGTGTCAGTGACTCGGTGCCCCGACGCCGACACCCACCCACCCGTGGGACGGCGAAGCGAGCGGAGCAGCCAAGCGCCGTGGCATACGATCCGATCGGACGCGAGCAACAAATCGATCGCGCTCCGGCGATGTGGGGCCAGCATTGTCAGGCGACGGCGGCGAGGAGGTCATCCCGGGCGCCGCGGCGGCGAAGGAGGTCGTAGGGCGCCCAGAGCGCGTCGAGCGGGCACGGCCGGCCGGCGTCCAGCCGCAGCCACGGCTTCCCTTTCCCGCTCCAGTGGAGCAGGCTGACCGGGCCGGGGTGCAGCTCCCGGCACTGCCCCCGCCACGTTGTCGCCGCCGAGCCCGTGCTGGTTCCACCGGTGCTCCACGGCCTTCACCTCGCCGGCGAACACCAGGAGGAACGGCGGGAGGGAGCCCAGCTCGTAAATCCTGGCCTCCTGCTTCTGCACCTCCATCCAGTACTCCAGCTTCGCGGTGTACCCGCCGGAGCGCCACCGGTCCAGGTCGATGACCATGACCCCGGTGTTGAAGTAGCAGGGGACGCGCGTCCGGTTGGCGAACACGGGGGCGTACTCGGGGTGGCGCCAGAACGCGTCGGTGAAGTAGGAGGTGAAGTTGGCGTGGCAGTACTCGGGGGCGGCGAGGGCGGCGTCGGGGCCGAGGTCGGTGGCCCAGAGGCGGGCGACGTCGTCGACCACGAGGAGGTCGGAGTCGAGGTAGAGCACGCGGGAGACGGAGCGCGGCAGGAGGTCGGCGAGGTAGATGCGGGCGTAGTTAAGGGGCTGGTCGAGCGCGCGCCGGACGGAGGAGGAGATCTTGCCCCGGACGAGGCGCGCGTCGAAGCGGTGCACGGTGGCCGGGAGCGTGGGGAAGGCGGCCGCCAGCGCGCGGCGGAGCGAGGCGAGGCGGCGCGCCGGGGGAGGCCGAGGAGGCGACGAAGTGGAAGGCGATGGACTCCGGGCAGGCGGCGTGGCGGAGCACGGAGAGGACGCCGGCCAGGGAGCCCCGCAGGTAGGTGGCGTCCAGCGTCATCGCGATGTGGATCGTCGGCGCGCCCGCGCAGGCCGCGCCGTTGCGGAACGCCGGAGCCTCCCTGAACTCCGGAAGCTCCCCGCCGCCTCCGGCCGCCGCCGCGCACGCTGCGGCGAGGAGGACCACGGCGAGGACGCGCATTGCGTCCCCGGGATGTCCTCCAGCTGCTACCCTTCCCCCTCCCGGAGAATCGAGCGGAAGGGAATTTGATGGGTATACGGGTGCGGGGAAGACGAGATTGGAAGGGGATGATGCCGAGTTTAAGAGCCGGGGGACCGGAGACAGGCTGGACGGAGGAAGACGGGAAGACGTGTGGTTTTACGGGGTTTTTAGTTGGGTTTCCCGGATGTTTTGTTGGTAAGTTCAGTTATGCAGAGCAACGACCGCGTGGGGTGCGGGCGTGCGGCTAGGCCCAAGCGGCCAAGCCCAAAAACGTTTGGCTCGAAGCTAGCAAGTTGAACTGGACGGCTGGCTTCCTGGACGTTTTCAGATTTTCCAAATGTCTGGGTCGGTTTGCAATACAGGAATTTTACAAAAAAAATCATACAACTTAGAAATGGTGTGACTTTATAGAAAAATTTACAAAGAAAGATGTTCACAACTTCTAGTAGGGCCTAACAGACTCTTCGAGAGATCCTATATGAAAAGGCGTTTTTCCCTTCACCCAACTGTCGTCCCAATAAAAAAAACAGTTAAATTACCTTGTAATCTTGTTAAAAGTGTTTTTTCAAAGTAGTTTTTATCGCTTTATTATAATTAAAAAAATCAGTAAAAACTTGAATAAGGTTTTCAAACTCCAAAAATAGTGACATTGGCTAAAAAAAAAATGGTGCACCTTGTTTTCTATGGTGATTAATGAGTGCGGTTGCTACAACATGTAGCAGCAGCAGTCACTGTCGATCAACCAAATATCCCCAGGCTTATTAAAATTCGAGAAAATAGCAGAGATGGATTAGGATATAAAAATGGTAGAAATGGATTTGGATATGAAAAATGCAAATAAAATAGTTAAACGATATGAATAATCTAGAAGTTTCTAGAGATCAAATTTATCTCTGAGAAAATGGGAAAATATCATTAGATATAAAAAAATCCAAAGCATTTTAATCAATGTCTAAAAGTGTTTTATAAACTTTCTGCAATAAAAATACGAGATATAACCAACATGAATGGATTCAACATCAATGTATATTGAATTCATGTTGGTTCCTTCTCGTGTTTTTGTGCGAAAGGTGCTATAACCACAATTGTACATGGATAGAAATATTTTTAGAATTTTGCAATTTTCTTTATATTCCCCATTTTCCTATGGCTAAATTTTAGAAGCTTCTAGATATATATTCATGATTTATAGACACTTTACTTGGGTTTTAGTGCCTTGCTGTATTTCTAGATTTTTTCTTAAAAAATAAAACTCAAAGATCATCTTTATGGTTTAAAAACGTTATTAAACATTTGCCATGATTTTTAAATAAAAATAACAAATCACCCAAAACAATATCTACCCAGAAGAAGGAGGTAACTTAAATGTTTTTCAGGCTTGACAGTCAATTTGTCTAGTTTTGTAGTTAGAGGTGAAAAATTGAAACCAGATTGACAATTTGTGGAAGCAAAAAGGACTCTTTTCATCATTGGCGGAGGGTAGTGGAAGACAAATTGGGTTGTGCCCCCTGCTCCATGTGTACATGCAGTTTTGTTAGATGTTGTCACCGCTATTTGGAGAAGATGAACAGGGCTCCAAGATGTCCACAAGTCTAAGGTGGAAGGAACACGTAATAATTAATTAATGGGCCAAGTTACCGACAAATGTATTCACGGTGGCCAAAAAACAAGCGGTCCAGAGTCTGCCATTGTTGAACTAAAGCAACATAAACTGTCCCACCCCACCCCCTCCCTGATTTGGCGTTGTGCTCTGCCACTGCTTTTCATCCATCTAAACGCCAATCTTCTCATGTTATAGTGATGAATTTAGGACATCTCTTGTGAAACTTGGTGGCAATGGCCTTTTTCTCTCTTTATTAAGTTTTTTTTCCCATGGTTGATTGTTCTGTTGTTGAAGCACATATTATGAGCAAGATGTTGTTGGCAAAGTTGCTTTGATTACTTCTTGTGGTAGCAACTATTGTTGTTTTCTTGTTATAAACCCTTTGTGTAGATCAATATTCGTGCTATTGATATTATTCTTTATTTACTAATATAGTCTATTTTTGTTTTTTAATAGAAGAATTCACCTGTAAGGTTTGGAGGTATCCCAGATGATCGCTCGTGGAACCCCCAAGGTTGGAACAAAAGCCCACAACTAATGTCTTGTATTTAGAGCTCGGCCGCTTCATCAAGTCCACATATTCCAGATTGGGCTCACAAGTCATCAAACTATCAAGCCTTGTTAGAGATTAAGAATTGTCCTATACATGTGAATATGATGGCGCATAGAGTGATTGCAGAGCAGCATCATGATTTATTGATTTCCCTTTAACTAGAGAGCCAGAGGTTAAGCCAAGAATGACTGAAGGAGATACAAATGTCAAAAAAAATGGCCGACAGTACCACTCATCCACACAGCACCTTCACAAAGCAAAAGCCAAGATCTGCCATCAGCCCAGCACTAATAAAAGACGATGAACAGACCAGAGAGCATTAACAAACAAGAAAGAAATCAAGAATATCTCTTTTTTTTTTCTAAGAACCAGAAAGAATAAATCTTGTTGCGGGTCCAAACACGATTCGTGAGTCCTGATTCCCCGCGATAAGACAAAGGTCACTGTTTCAAGTGGCCATACTTATCCAAAATAATTTTGCACATAAGCCATGCTAGCAAGTAACTGATCCAGTCACTGCGCCGTCCCGTGACAACACTGCAGGCTGCAGCTACTAGCTCTAGCTCAAAAAATTAAATTAAAAAAAAAAACTCTAGCTCAGTGGTCGCTTAAACGGCAAGCCACCCGACCCGACCCGAGCGCACGGCCAAATTGTTGGACCAAAATCCGGATTCTCTCCACCTAACGGCTACGGCCCGCCAATTCGCCATGCGTTTCGCCGTCCTATGCCTCCTCGCCTGCTGCGCCGCCGGCGCAGCAGCAGGCGCCGCAGCGGCGCCGACCGCGCGCCCGTGCGCGTCGCCCAACTCGGCCAGCGCCTACCGGTTCTGCGACGCCTCGCTGTCCATCCCGGCGCGCGCGCGCTCGTCTCGCAGCTCACGCTGGACGAGAAGATCGCGCAGCTGTCCAACACGGCGGGCGGCGTGCCGCGCCTGGGCATCCCGCCGTACCAGTGGTGGTCCGAGTCGCTCCACGGCCTCGCCGACAACGGGCCCGGGGTCAACTTCTCCTCGGGCCCCGTCCGCGGCGCCACCGCCTTCCCGCAGGTCATCCTGTCCACCGCCGCCTTCAACCGCTCGCTGTGGCGCGCCGTCGCCGAGGCCGTCGCGACGGAGGCGCTCGGCATGCACAACGCCGGCCAGGCCGGACTCACCTACTGGGCGCCCAACATCAACGTCTTCCGAGACCCAAGGTGGGGCCGCGGCCAGGAGACGTCCGGGGAGGACCCCGCTGTCAACGCCGCCTACTCGCTCGAGTATGTCAAGGGATTCCAGGGGGAGCAAGGGGAGGAAGGCAGGATCAGGCTCTCTGCGTGCTGCAAGCACTACATAGCCTATGACATGGAGAAATGGGAAGGATTCACGAGGTACACCTTCAATGCCAAGGTAAACACATTCACGTCTCTCAGTTTCTCTGAACTCGTGTAATCTTGATTAAACAAGTTCGTAGATAGCCATCGCCCACCAGCCAATCCTATCTTGGCTCATGCACAGAGAAACGCTGACATGTTCTGCTCCAGGGCTTATGTTTATGTGAAGATGTTCGTGGTAAACTGAACTGAGCAAAATTCAAAATCTCCCTTCATATACTCTGGCACTGTGCTTAGAAATATATATACATGCTCAGTTCAGTCGAAGTACAGCCTTGGAATCACCATATTTCTTTTGCACTTTTTTTTTTTTTGTCGCAAGTTGGGATTGTAATCCACTGCTCACAGGTAACTGCACAAGATTTGGAAGACACGTACCAGCCGCCTTTCAAGACCTGCATCCAGGAGGCTCATGCTAGCTGCTTGATGTGTGCATACAACCAGGTCAATGGTGTGCCTATGTGTGCTCACAAAGATCTTCTGCAGAAGACCAGGGATGAATGGGGCTTCCAGGGGTATGCTACTTGTTCTTCCTCTGAATTTACCTCTGTTGAGACTTGGACCACAGAATATTTCAGGAATTACAAGGAATTTCATTATATGAACCACCAAATCCAGCATTTCCATTTTTGTTTACCTGTGTTCATTTGATTCTCTCAAGGTATATTACATCTGATTGTGATGCTGTGGGCATTATTCATGAAAACCAGACATACACTAAATCAGACGAAGATTCAATAGCAATTGTTCTTAAGGCAGGTTAGTACCCTCAAGCCTTCTCTACTATACTGGAAACACGTGATTTGTTTCTCTTTGTAGACTACACTAGAAGTGGCTTCCCAGTCAAATCTAGCATTTTTTTCTTGGGCAGTCAAATCTAGCATTTCAAAAGTAGATACTATGAATATGTAGGAGAAATGGTAGTCAAGTCCAACTGATGTAAGCCTTGTTTTGGAATTTGGTAACCCCCAGTACTGCAAAGATATTTACATACATGTTCTGTTTTGAGGCTTCTCCTTTCTGTTTCCAGTGATTCCTCGAGAACCTTGCTGTTCGGAAGTTTTAGCGTCTTGTCAAACTAAACTTCTTAGAACATCATCTTCTTTCTGACCATTTATGTCTTGAAGCTATCAGCTAATCTTTTGCTGAGGTGTTAGAATTACTCTTCTTTTGTAGGAATGGATATCAACTGTGGTTCTTTCCTAGTTCGGCATACTAAGTCAGCAGTGGAGAAGAGAAAGGTTCAAGAAGAAGATATCGACCGTGCCCTTTTTAATCTATTCTCTGTTCAATTGCGTCTTGGAATATTTGATAAGCCCAAGTTCACTCAACTAGGGCCCAACAATGTGTGCACGAAAGAGCATAGAGAGCTTGCAGCAGAAGCTGTAAGGCAGGGTGCTGTCCTTTTGAAGAACGACCATAGCTTTTTGCCTCTGAAGAGAAGCGAAGTTAGACATGTTGCCATCATTGGACCATCTGCAAATGACATCTATGCGATGGGCGGAACCTATACAGGTTTCACACCACTGCCCCAAATGCACATTTACTTAACTTACTTTTTTTGCATACATTTAACATTATATTTACTTTATTCAGGGGTACCCTGCAATCCAACGACCTTCCTTAAGGGCATTCAAGCCTATGCTACACAAACAACCTTTGCCGCTGGATGCAAGGATGTTTCCTGTAACTCAACAGAATTGTTTGGCGAAGCTATTGAAGCAGCTAAAAGAGCCGATATTGTTGTTGTAGTTGCTGGCTTGAACCTGACAGAAGAGCGTGAAGACTTCGATAGAGTGAGCCTTCTCCTTCCAGGCAATCAGATGAGCCTCATACATGCCATTGCTAGTGTTGCAAAGAAGCCCCTTGTGTTGGTTCTCCTGGGTGGTGGTCCTGTCGATGTTTCATTCGCAAAGCAAGATTCACGAATTGCAAGCATTCTTTGGCTTGGATATCCTGGCGAGGTTGGTGGACAAGTCCTTCCGGAAATTCTTTTTGGAGAGTACAACCCAGGTGAGTAAATAAACCCTTGAAAGAAAATATGACTATTGCAATGAAAAAATTGTGGTGGCTGCTGGACTAATTTAGTGGGTGCTGTAATAACAGGAGGAAAGCTGCCTGTAACTTGGTATCCCCAATCCTTCACTGCTATTCCGATGACTGATATGAACATGAGAGCTGACCCTTCACGAGGTTACCCTGGGAGAACATATCGATTTTACACTGGAGATGTAGTGTATGGTTTTGGATACGGTTTAAGTTACTCCAAATATTCGTATAGCATCTTGTCAGCTCCAAAGAAGATCACCGTGTCACGTCCATCAGTTTTGGACAATATTAGTAGAAAGCCTGCATACATAAGGAGGGATGGACTAGACTTCGTGAAAACTGAAGATATTGCGTCATGTGAAGCTCTGGCATTCTCTGTTCATGTCACTGTTTCGAATCATGGCAGCATGGATGGGAGTCATGCTGTTCTTCTGTTTGCGAGATCGAAATCAAGCGTTCCGGGCTTTCCTATAAAACAGGTGGTTGGCTTTGAGCGTGTCCACACGGCGGCTGGCGGTGCATCCAATGTGGAGATTACCGTGGACCCTTGCAAGCATATGAGCGCAGCCAATCCTGAAGGCAAAAAGGTACTGTTATTGGGTGCCCATGTTCTAACGGTGGGTGATGAAGAGTTCGAATTATTCGTTGATCTATGACAGGGGTGTGCAGGCCTTACTGTACCATTTAAGGAGTTCAAATTTGGAATAATCTGATGAAACTTGTAACGAAACATGTAAAGATTCATCATTGAGCTGGATGCAAGTCCAATTGCAGCCATTTCTGTATAAACTGCAGAAATACATTCAGCACGCTATGACTTTCCTTTTCTAGATACCTACTCCCTCCGTCCCATGGAGTTTGTCGTTGGAAAACCGTGCCCCCCTCACAAACACGTTTCCCGGGCGACGTTCTCAATGGGACGGAGGGAGTATGTACATCTACATACATTATGCATAGAACCTAGTATATGTGTATCTGGAAAAGGTTCGTGAGTGCGAATGCGCTCTGAACGCTGAAAACCTCAGCCAAGCTTGGGAAGGTTCAGGGGCGCCGGCATCCTCTGCGCGCGGCGGTGGCGCGCCTCTCAAGTTCCTGACCCTTGTGCGGTTGTTGCGCGTGGCCAGCTGCAGGTGCAGGGAATACTCGCCAAAACGAGCCATTCGAGGCGTTTTGTCGTGCCAGACTAGATTAGCAAAATCCGACAACGGGCTCATCAAGTTGCCATCAGCGTGGCCCCCAGCCGATGCGCGAGGGCAGCCGGCGAGCGGCGAGGTGGCACCGCACCAAAATTCCATCCCGAACTGGATCGGAACTAGTAGCCCATGTGGCTTTTCTTTCCTTCCCGTTCCCCGCCTGTCTCCCTCTTTCTCGTCGCATCGCACTCGGGCCACTCGCTCTCGCACGGTCGCACCCGCAACGCAACAACAAAAACGTGCCCACCTTCCGTTGCCTTCTCGAACTCTCCCCCCGTGTCCTCCCCGTCGCGGATCGCCATGGCCGCCGGCCTCGCCTTCCCCGTCGCCTCGTCTCCACTCGCCCGCGCCTCCTCTCCAGCCCACCCCGCGCACCGCGTCTGCTGCGCGATCCCGCCGTCGTCCTCGCCCCGCATCGTCAAATCCTCGCCGCTCCGCGCGACGACAACCGTCCTCCCCGGGAACCGACGGGGCACGGGCCGTGGCGCGTCCGTGGTGTGCGCCGCCCAAGGCCAGGACACGACCATCCAAGGTACCCGAGTGGCGTGTGTATGCGGATTCCTCCTCCTTTCATGTAATCTAGAATTGTAGAAATGATATGTAGATTTGGTTGTTTGGAGTGCGATTACATATTTGGTTCTAGGAATCGGCAAGTAGGATAGTAGCATGCTGTGTCGTTTAGGTTGCGTCGTCTGTTCAGAGGAATTAGCCAGGGGATCAAAGGTTACGGCACCAAGGGCGCAGCTGCGCAGCATTCTGGACGCGAGGTTCTGTTTCTGTAGCAACTCTCACGCAAGCAGCTGTTGACGTCTGTGCTTCTAGGTCTTTGTGAATGTCTGTCTGCCTTGATGCATGCAGTGCACCATCATCATGTATTCATGTTATCAGTGCATGCCTGTGATAGGGACAGCATATCCACTTGCATTGCTTCAATTGCAATTGTGTTCCCCTGGGAAGATCAAGCATATGTTGGTGGACTCGTTATTGCTGGGAAAGTAGTAAAGCACCAAAACACCATCCCGTTTTGGTGCATGCAATCTTTCCCTCTGTAATCTGCCTGCTGGTTGTAATCTGTTTGAGTGGCATTTCTTTTAAATGCACTCAAACTCAATGAAATTCAGGTGCGGAAGTCTCCTTCACCTCTGCAGACCTGTCCAAAACAAAACACCTTTTGGTGTATCCAGGGATTCATGCATGTGCCTGGGTGATTTGCTTTATCACTTGTTTGGTTAATTAATCCCCTCCCCAAGAGGATTGGAGGGGATAGTCGCAAAAAAGAGAGAGAGAGATTGGACGGGATGAGTTTTTTTTTTTAATCTTGTAAGGGATTTAATCCCCTTCGATCCCTTTCATTCCTCTTCAAACCCCACCAAACCGAACAAGCCCTTATGGTATGTATCACAAAAGGCCGTACCCAGTGCAGTGTGCGGAGTCTGGGGAAGGGTGTCAGCGCCAGGCCTTACCCGCACACTGTGCAATGTGCGGAGGCTGGGGCTCGAAGCCGGATTACTAATATTGTTGAGCAAGGGAACTATAATCCAAATATGGAAGTATACAACTTTGGAGTCCTAAATTGTCCGGTATTAGTTAAATACTTAATAAATGTATAGATTCATGTATGATCCACATGGGTCATGTAACCCTTTTTATTTTGTCAATTTGTTATGGCAGTGTGTAGCACCCTTTGGTTTGATGAGGATGTATCACATTGTTAATCCTTGGGATAATTGAATGCCTTTCCTATCAGTCCCTTTAGCATGGTTGCTTTATCCACAATTATAGCTTTAACATAAAGGTTGTTTGCTAAAATGGAATTTGCAAAGACTAAAACCTGCAATGATTATTTCATAGCCATGATTGAATAATATAGCTTAGGAGATTGCTTCTTGCTTTTTAATAACTATGACAGTTGCAACACACTTTTTGCACAAAGCAAGGCATATTTGAACTGTTCAAATACATCATATTGGGATGGACATATCATGTTGGGTTCAATTGTATGTTTGTAATTGTGTTTCCTTGGGAAGGTCAAACACATGGGTATCTACTATCTAGTACCTGTGTTGTGTTGGAGACGACAACCTTTGTGTTGTTGGACTCTTTATTGCTGTGAAAGCACCAAAACACCATCCAGTTCTCCAATGGTGCATCCAGAGATTCATGCATGCACATGGGTGACTTGCTTTATTATGGTATAACAGTATAGTATTACAATTACTAATGTTGCTGACCACCCATTTCCTTTTGTGGAAAGGTGCTATAATCCAAATATGGAAGCATACAATTGTCAAATCTGATCTGCTATAAGCCCTAAATTGTTCAGTAGTAGTTAAATGAATAGTTTTCTGTATGTATGATTCAGGTGGGTCATGTACCCTTGTATCTTACCAATTTCGTCATTGCCTTATTCACTTATGGTGGCGTATGTAACACAACTCCTTATTTGTCACTGAGAAGTTGAATGCATTTCCTGTCAGTCCTTTTACTCTTGTTTTACCCATAGATTCTATTGAGGTTTAAAATAAAAGTGTCAGTAAATTAAATTTAAAAGATTAAAAGCAGCAATGCTTCTGCTTACCCATGATTAAATAGTATCTTGGAGGTTGCTTACTTGTTTCGTTTTAACAACTATGGCAAAGTTGCGACATGCTTTTTGCACAAAGCGAGGCATATTGTATATGTTTAGATGCATCATACTGGGACAAGCGTATCATGTTGTGCTCCCATTTTGGCAACTGTTGTTTGTAGATTATTCTTACTTTGAGCAGCTTCATTTATACATACATCTCCTCGTGTTCCAATATTTGGTTTACCATGTTTGTCAAATCATAATTCGAACCAGTGTGGTTCAAATAATATATTTTCTTTTTAGAACCTAATTTCCTTAAGCTTCAGTTTTGTTTGCAAAAAACAACACTCTGCAATTTTGCATAGCATTTGAAGTAATGTTGGTTAATAATGAAAAAAAAAATGGGAATACCAAGGACTGTAGTTGCACAGATATACAGGCCCCCTAAGAAAATTACCTCCCTTGCGAGCTGCATGCTGTTGCCATTTTATTTCAATCGCCCGGGGAACTCTTTTATCTTTATTGTTATATCTTGACATTTCTTCCTGTGTTATTGGTACTATACCTATGGATCATACCTATGGATCATTTGACGTTTTCTCATTTTCAACTGTTCAATTGTAGTCCCAGATGTGACAAAGTCAACATGGCAATCACTTGTGATTGAGAGCGAGCTCCCTGTCCTTGTTGAGTTCTGGGCTCCATGGTGCGGGCCATGCAAAATGATAGATCCAGTTGTTGGCAAGCTCTCAAAGGACTATGAGGGGAAGCTGAAATGCTACAATCTCAACACAGATGAGAACCCGGACATAGCAAGCCAGTACGGGGTCCGGAGCATCCCCACCCTGATGATATTCAAGAGTGGTGAGAAAAAGGATTCGGTTATCGGGGCTGTGCCTGAGAGCACACTGACCGCATGCATCGACAAATTTGTTGAGAGGTAAAATGTTGAGAGGTAAAATGCGCAGTGGATCTCTTCAGCACAGTTGCCTTTCAAAAGACTCTGTAGAGACCACTTGAGCCATACGGAGAACAGTTCTATAACTACCTGTAGATAATGGGATTATATATATTCGGTTATTGTTCGAGGAGAGCGGCATGAATTATTGTCCACCCTAGTCTGGTTTTATTTTCTTGTTCCATATTAGGGGCTCTGAGATGTGTAACGTGGACGACCGAGAACCTCATTCAGTCATTCTATCTTATATATTAATTAATATATTTATATTATATATACTACTATATAAGAATATACATACACATCGTTCCTTTATGTCCATTTGACAAAATGTGCTCGAGATATATACATCTTGTTATCGAGATTCATCTGATTATTATTATCTATCATACGTGGCCTGAACCCGGGATTGCGTTGCATTCAGTATGGCAACATGCAATCTACTATGGCTGCACCTAAGAATTGGTCCTCTTACTAGTACCACAGAATTTCTTCGTTACGGACAAAGCTTTTAAATCCTACAGTATAAATCCCTTGGGGGCATGTCAATTGTCAAGATCTGCTGAGACTGAGACCCTAGTTGGGGGGCCCACGGTGAGGAAAGAAGTGAAGAACCATCGACCGGTGGACCCATTCCGTTGTCCGGAGCCCGGGTGAACTGCTGCACGAACGTGTAATCCACGAGCAGATGCTGCAAAACAGCAGGCGGTCTCTGTGTCCAGTAGATCTGCGATCGGTAGTCCCCCCAGATTCAATACGGGCCTGATATTTGGCTGGTCCCATCGATCGCCTTAGCTGTGATTGCCCGAACCCGACTGGTACCTACACGTACTGGTAGCGCCCATATCCAACCTGCAACAGTCGCCACATACATAATGAATGCACGAGCCTGTGGAGCGATTAAACAAGAGCGAGCTTCCTCCGCGCCCGGCGCCGAGCGGGTGCTAAACGTGCGTCGGCGCCAGGATCAGGGCAGAGCCGGCAGGACGATTTCGATCACATGACTCAAGTGAAACTCCCAGTCCCAGCCTTCCACCGTCGTCGGCGTGGCGGAACGCGGCGGGGCCTCTGGGCTCTTTCCGCAACGACCGGGGCGGACCCAGGCCAATGATTGCGGGCAGAGAGCAGCGCGCCCCTTATCTTATCATCACCATCACGCCACGAACGCCCGCCCAACCGGATGAGACCGCCACGGGCGCGACGCGCCCGACCGGATGGTGACCACTGTTATCTCCCGCGACGGCGACGAGCGACGCACGCGGCAGCCGGCGGCAAGCAGGCACCCGTACCGCACCGCGCTTAAACTAGGCGTGGTGGCCGGCAAGGAGGCCACAGAATAAACAAGACGTACTCCGTAGGAGCGAGCCCGTGGCCCACGAGGGACGAGGCAACCACCGCGCTCAGACTATGGGTCTGGTCTGGTCCGCGCGGGGAGCCGGTGGCGTTTTTTAACCCTCTGACCGAAGGCCACGCGAATCTGCCGCGGGTTTGCGCAACTTTTTACACTCTCTCTCCATCACATCAAATTTTTACCCGCATATATAGACGATTAAATATAAGTCAAAAAATAACTAATTGCACAATTTGGTGGTAAATCACGAGACGAATCTTTTGAATCTAGTTGGGCCACGATTGGACAATATTTACCAAATACAAACAAAAAGTGTTACAGTTACAAATTTCACTCTCTCTCCTCCGAGAGAACAAGGCCATAGTAGGTGTCCGTCCGGCCGTTTGACCATTCGAGCAGGCCAGCCACGGTTGCAGGCTTGCAGCTTTTGCTTGGAACGATGGCGTGCTAGTGGCGCCCGTGCCTGCGCCGGCCACGCAAGCAGCGGTCCGCGGTGGAACGGATCGGACCGGCGGCCCGCTGCCAAAGCCGCGCCCGCGCGCGCACATGCGATGCGGTTTCGCGGATCCGAGCGGGGAACGCGGCACGGCACGGCACGGCGCGGAGGCGGCGGCCACTGCAATGCCATCCAGAGCGGCTGGACCCCTAGTTTTCAGTTTCACTTGGCGGTTCTGCTTGGGTTTTCCCGTCGATCGTCCGTGTGGTGCCAATGGCAGTGGCTCGGCACACTGGTCTGCGGTGGAAGACGGTGGCTGATTGGTCAGGGGACTCTTCGCCACTGACCGCGACAGCTCACCTGTGACCCTGTGAGCCATAGCGGTACTCCCTCCGTCCTAAAAAGATGACGTTTTGGGTGTTCGTCGTCGCCACAAGTTTAATTTCGATTTGTAGAAAATACGTCAATATATATATCTCTAAATAAATTTGTTAAAAAACTAGATCTAAAGATCTTTCTGATAGTACTTAATTATGATATTAATCGATGATATTTAGTATTTATAAAAATTACCGGTAGTCATTTCTCGGGAAGCGAGAACGACATCTTTTTTTTGGACGGAGGGAGTACCAGTACGTGTCTGTGCAGCCGATTCTCCCAACGTTCCCAGCGTCAAATCTTGTGGGCGTAGTTGCTTGTTTACCTGGCACCAGCACCACACACCAGTCGTGCGAGCCCCACATTTTGTTATCTGATCTGATGATGCGGCGAACAGTATAGTGCAGCGCAGTACCTTCGCACTGTCACTGGCAAAGAAGGTAACAAAAGGAATCATGATTATGGCTCTAGTAATGGCAAACAAATTCTGCAAATACTTACTCCGCCCATAAACAAATACTCCCTCTGTCTCTCGAGTCTTGCTCGCAACTTTTAGAGTTGTCTTAAGTTAAATTTTTAAAATTTTGATCAAATTTCTAGAAAAAATCACTAAAATGTATGATATCAAATTAGTACAATTAGATTTATTGTGCAATGTATTTTTCATAAGATAATCATTTTATGTCATAGACTGATAGACATTGATATTTTTCTATAAAGTTGGTCAAAGTTATAAAATTTTGACTGGCACGGATTTTAGAAGTTACAACTTTTAGAAGTTACAACTTTCAGGTACTAGTACAATCATTTATGGTGTTATAAATGTATGTCCTTGGATTCATCGTCAAGTTAATGCAACTATTAGAGTCAGAGCTACTAATAATACTGTACATATATAAACTTGAACAAAATAAAAATAGAAAAAAAAGTTTGACTAAATATACACCTATAGTTGCTATAGTTGTACATTTTTTTGGGGGAACGAAAGGAGCATATATTATTTCTTTTGAAACCAAAGCATATGTTATTTCTTCCTCTAAATAATCATCGCGATCTCGTTCGAGATAATGGCGGGATACACGTTGCAAAAGGTGAGCAGAGGCAGCAGAGCCTCCTCACTGAGGAACACTTTAGCGCAAGTGCACACTACACTACCGGAAAGTTCAGGGGCGTCTTGTTTCGTGTCGCTCAGCGCTAGAAAAGCGGCAATGGTGACTGGTGATGATGACTCGAGAGATGGCAAAACGGGGAGCGCCGGAGCGGATAGGCCTTACTCCGTCTGTTACATGGATTTTGTCGTTGGAAAACCGTGTCCCCCCTCACAGACACGCTTCTCGAACGAAATACTCCATGGGACGGAGAGAGTATCTGTTACTCATCCGATTAGTAGGACAGAGCGGCCATATTATTATCGATCACGAAATCTAGGACTTTTCCTGCTGTGGACGTGCACCACGGACGATGGCGACCATGCCGATGCTTCCCGTTGCCACGGCTTTGCTCGCTCAGCGGCACAGGAATAGGATTGGCTCAGTACTGTATATATCAATATCAAGGAGAAATTCGTTATCGTTTGAAATTTTGTCAACTCTCATATTTAGTTTGTTAAATATATGATAATTTTTTACATAACTTTTGTTTAGAAAAATCGTTGCCACATCAAAATTCGACCACAACCCTTAATTACCATAGCCAATGGCTAGTGCAAGGTGTCTGTGGCGTAGCTTTTCTATGTTCCAACCGATTTCGAGTTTTAGAAAGATACTATCTTTTCCCTGAAAAATATGTTGCTTTGACTTTTAGGACATCATATTTGATCATTCGACTTATTCAAAAATTTTATATAAATATTATCTATTTTGTTATGTATAATGTGTAAATTTTTTTTAATAAGACAAATAGTCAAGCATAGTTTTTGAAATATAAAAACCGATACTCTTTCTAGGAGGGGGAGTATATAACTATCAATAAAAATTTATTTAAAAATGATGAAATTATTATTATTTTAGCAATTAATAATTTAATATTATGAAGCTTTTAAATGCCTTCTTCGTGCGGGCCAAGCGGAGCTTTATTTTCCCCCCCCCCCCTCGTTTAGCCGAATACCCCACTCATTATATACCCCTTGAGGCCTTGACGGAGCCTCCCTCCGAAATCCACCTCCTCTTCTCATCATCATCGGCCTGCTCCTCCTGCCTCATTATCGCCGGCTGCCGTGCCGCCGCGTCCTGCTATCCGCTCCCGCGTTCGTCGCCCGAAGCACCGCCGCGGCCTCGCGCCACCGCCCAGAAACCATCTTCCCTTTGCCGCGCGGCCTAGCCCATCTCCGAGCATCGTTCCACCGAGCGCGTTGTGTCAAATTTCTACGACCTAGCCGCCGCCGCCGCCGCCGTCATCATCCATTCATCCTCGCTGGTGGGGCTGGACCTGGGTGGAGCGCAGATCCATCAGAGGCTCGGATTGGTTTCTTCCTTTGCTGGTAAGGAACCCCCATCATCTTTGCTTGCACGGCTTGTTCTTTCCTTGTTCGGTAATTGAATGGATTGCTCCAAGAGTCTGTCTTGATTTGTCTTCGCTTTCGTTGTACTCGATAAGCCAAATCTGAATCTCCCTTTTTTGAGACGGTTTCTCTAACCCGTCCATTCATTTTGTTGTGGTGGATCTTTTTGTGCAGCTACCAGTTTAGTTTATGTATGTTCCAAAATGTTTCATCCGACCCTTCTTCCTGGGATTACAAATTGAATCAATTTGTATATCTGTTTGATGAAGCCAGCATTTAATACCTGGCTCTCAAGAAATCTCTCGTATAGGTGCGTATGGTTAGTTATAGTACCCCATGTGCTTATTTTCTGAAACCTACTAGTATCCGTGCGAGTTGTGGCGTGCGCTCTGTGTTATTTCAAGATGGTGCTTTGTTCTTGGTTCTGGTGTGTATAGTTAAATGCACACGATACATATGGAATATAATACAGGCCACCTAATTCACTGGCACGCCTAAATTTAGATCAAACTATTGTGGAAACGCGCTTAAAATCCATAGTATGGTAGCTCATACACATCCAACCTAGCGGCTTGTTTATTTCTGGAGTTTCACTGCTGTTTGTCAAGGACAACCTTCACCTTCAGTATCAATTCTAACTGTGAACCACAAAACAAAACCAGAACTGCAGGAAAATGATCTCTTTGAGCTGCATTTGTAGGTACTTTAACATGTGTTCTAACTTAGAAAAGACTCGCCGAAGCTTTACTTGTATATATAAATGATTGTCATTGTCATGGAACATATGGGACAAGAGCGAATTCGAAATTTCCACGAAGGTGGTGGACAAACTATTCATTGTTTCCTGATCAGAGTACAGTAGGTGCAATTATCACTGTGTTATTCTAGTTTTTGTTGATTACTAAATGTCTAAAAGATGATCTTTTCAGTGGTTTTGGTTCCATTGAATATGCCAACTGTTGTAGCTACTCTACCATTGTTGCAGTCCACATCAGTACCCCCACCTATTGTAGTTTTTCAATGATGCTCCTTTGGAATAAGCTCCACAACCACGAAAATATCAACATGTCACCGCAAGCATATATCTTAGATTAGGACGAACACCTTTAGCCTATCTCATCCTTTCCTTTGTTTATTCATATCTGCTCTTTTGGTCTTCTCCAGCCGTTTGTCTGAATATAAAATTCGTTAGTATTGGTGGTAATCTGTTCAGACCTGCCAGCCTTGTCAAAGTCCACGTTTGCAAGCTTTTTAAAAGCTGAATAGTTTTCTATTTTCTTCCCGAGGTAATTTCTAGTCGGCAATGGTAGTTATTACCTTGAACAAGGGCCAAGTCTTGGAGTGAAATATTATGCTGCCATGCGCATTGCAGATAAGCGAGTGGTTTCATTTCCTTGCTCTGATAGATAGATTCTTGGATAACTTGTCAATGGCACAAAAAGTAGCACGCGGATAACCACAACATAAGGGATAGAAACAAAGCACACCAGTTGTAGTCCCCAGTACTAAATTATTGGAGAATCCATGACTGCTGACTCACTACTAGATATTAAAATATTGGAGAATCTATCACTGCACTCGGGCTACTAGGAAACACGATGAATTCTTGGGTAAAAGCGCAACCAGCATAGACTCTCAAGGACATTTTGCCTCTTAACAGGATTTGGAGATTTACCTAACATCTGCTTCAGCTGTCACACTTGTTCAATGTATTCAGATAGACTCCCCAGGACGATATGATGTGGTGTGGGCCTAAAAGCTGCTTATTACATGGACCCCTCTATTTAGTTCAATTGTTATTGTCTGTTGTCTGTACATTTGGCACCTCCTCTGCCCAGGGATTCAGCTTATATTAAAATTAGAAATGTGGTTTGCGGTTTGCTTTGTTGCTTCCAATCTTCTTTCTTGTACTTCTTTAGTCCTCCCACACGGTTAGGTAGGTGTCCGAATATCATGAACGTTTTCAATGCTTAGGCTCCCTAATCATTTTGTGCAATGAACTCTGCGTGTTGCTTTATCAATTGTATGTGTTCCTACTGACCTCCTTTGGTTTCTTTGTCTACTGCAGTATTGTCATTACTGAACTAAAACAGTTCCTGAGCGCAAGCATCAGAATTGCCATGGAAGCTGGGAGAATGGATCAACCTTGCATGTCTGCTATCAATAGCCAGCCTTTTGTGGCTGATATTGAACCAGTGAAGAAAGCCAGTGGGGATATGCCTGCGACAACAGGAAGCGGATGCTTCGACTGCAACATCTGCCTTGATTTTGCAGCAGAACCAGTGGTTACTCTCTGTGGTCATCTCTACTGCTGGCCTTGTATCTATGAGTGGCTGCGCCCTGGGGTGGAGTCAACTGCCAGCGACAACAGCAGTTCGGCAAGGCGGCAATGTCCTGTCTGCAAGGCAACACTGTCAACGGACACCCTTGTGCCACTATACGGCCGTGGAGGGAACTCAAAGAAGTCACTGAATGGCATGGCCATCCCACGCCGCCCCATGGTACACCGGGAGACTGTTGAGCAACAGAATGCACAGAGCAACGTCAATGACCAGCACTACCACCAGAGCATGGAAGACAACCCCCAGCACCAGCCATTGCTGCACGCACACCACCATCCCATTCCCACTGGGTTTGACTTCATCTACCCACCAGCACCAGTAGGGCGTGGCTTGATCCACTCAACTGCTGGAGGGGTGCTCGGAGGGATGGCAGAGATTGTGCTTCCGTGGGCGTTCCGTGGTCAGCTGCCAGCAAGCTTGTACTACACGAGCCCACACCATGTTGCGACGCAGAACGTGAACCCCAGGCTGAGACGGCATCAGATGGAGATCGAGAGGTCCCTGCACCAGATCTGGTTCTTCCTCTTTGTGTTTGTGGTGCTGTGCCTGCTCTTGTTCTGAGACAAGGCTCTCCTATATACCTCTTTGTAGATATTGAAAGTGGGAGGGTATACTAATGGATGATGCATATAGTAACAGGGTAATGTTCTGTGTCAAGCATGTGCTTGAGCATGCTGATATAGAGTTGTAATATGATGAAACATGGAGGTGAAATGTATATTTCATTTCTTGTCTTAACATCAGCAATTCCGTGGTATATCACTGTCGGCCTGTTAGGTTGCCTACCTGACATCTTCATGTTAGGTTTACCATCATCTGTTGTGCATTGGTTGGTGTCACAGCCAAGGGCCTTTTGATTTGTATATAAATTGAAAATGATGTTTTGGCTACCAATGTCTGCCGCGTGTCCTCTTTAATTCCTGTTCCAAGATAATTTTATACATGCATCTAACGCTGATTGGAATTCAATATAGATTGCTTCTATATGTGATCCTTATTGGAATCAATATAGATTGCTCCTGTATGTGATCCATGCATCTGATGATGATCGGAGCCAATGATTGCGTCAAAGATAACACGGAATCAACTTAATGCTTTAAAGTACTCTGACGACGACGCTGTTGAGAACTTGAGACTGATGAAGTGATCAGTAATAGATGGCCAGGTTATGCGCATACATTCTGCAGAGAGATGTCGAACCTCGTCTGTCGTCTCTACAATTGCTTCAAAACTCCGTACACACAGCCCTAGTATGCTAGTACAGTGCCCATCGCTTCTGTAGCTTGCACGCAGAGATGAAATGACAAGTCCCGGCATATTCAGATGAATAGCACATTTAACAGTATGCTTGGGATGTAACAGACTAAAAGGTCAATACTTGAAATAGACCATAATTTGATCATTTCCCAGGAACAAACTACAATGTCTTCGTATACTAATTCAGTTGTTGTACCAGTCAAGGAAAAGAACAGAGAAAGTGAGAACAAAGAAGAAGAGGAGAAGAAAGGTTCTACTGCTGCTGTTGCGTTGGATCGCCTGGGATAGCTCCTTGTTCCCACGCTCCACATTATTCGTAGCTTCAACAGCCTGCACAGAAGATATTCTATGAGGACATACAGATAACAACTTTCATGTAGTGCGTATCCGAATCATGCGTTCTTTCAGCTGGGGTGGGGGGAATCTGACCATGAAGGCAATTATTTAATTCTACATTGTGTTACAAAGCTCTTTCATGAATATAAACTTCATGCAACCATTATTCTTTTCCGGTTGATTCTGACATTCCATAGGTTTATGTTCACATAGGAAAACACAAGTAACATAACAGGATTAAACAAATCCTATACCTGGTCATATAAATACTGAATCTGTTGAGCTTGTTGCAGAACATGTGTTGACATAAGATGATTAAGTGCTGACATTTCTATCATCTTTGTCTCTGTTTCTTGAACAGCACCAAGAAGACTTGTCAACTCCACCTGAGAAGAGTTTCAGGAGAATAACTAAGTTTTTCACTAAAGAAAAGTTAATATTCCATCCAAATATTACCTGGAGGGCTTTTGTTTCATCATCCAATAGTTGTTCTTGAACTCTCATAGGTCCTGTGGATACTTCCTGATCTACAATCTTTGATACATCAGATTTTAGAACAAGATTGGACTTGGATGGTTCAGCAGGTTTGATTTCTGGTCTCTTCTGAATCTTCTTCCTTGGCATTGCTCTGTTAATAGCATCTTGAAAACGCATAGAGCGAAGACGATCAAATTGTGCAGTTACCGAATGGAGACGCTCACTCAAAATCAGAACCTGGTAAAGTTGAACACAAAACAAACAGCTTACTTGAGCTGGGCACAAGAAGATCCCTAAAGGCTAAAACTACTGCAAAACATGGTAGTTCAGACTTCATAACTGATGATATATAGAAGAAAAAAAAAAACAATAAAGAAAAATAGATGTAGATGTTTGCCTGTACATGCTCATACCTGATGTAGCCCTGAACAAGAAAATGAAAGTAGATATTATTCAAGTTCAAGTTCACCTGTTTCAAATTGGTAATCTGTCTTCTAAAATCACACAGCATATTTTATTTTATCCTACCAAATGAAATCAACCAATCAAAGTCTGATATCCTACTACCAACTAGTGAAATATACACCCAACTAAAAAAAATCGGAAAGGAAATGTTGAGAACAATCAATCCTCAACAGGATGACCTGTTCAATTGGCTCTAATGAAAGGAAATCTTGGATCATAATACATATGTAACAGGTACCTAAGGAATTACTTTGCCTCATCCTCTAAATAAAGTGCATTCAAGTTAGTTCTAACTACCTCAAAAAACAAATTAATCCAGCAGAATTTTTTCAACTTATAACAGCACTGGCAAGGAGAATAACCATACCACACCATGCTGATGAGCTATCAGGTCCAACCGGGAACTCTCATCCCTAGTGCCAAGCCATGTCTTTCCACTTCCATTCTTCTCTTCTTCATGGATCCTGTTCTTCAGGATATCAATCTGTTCCTTGCATGCTTTTACAAAAACACCAATCTAATATGCATTGAGTAGATACAAATAAGTACTAAACTGAGATATAAAGCAGGCTATATGAATCCATGTGTGGCATGACAGTATGAATATCGGTTGTCAACTAAATAGTCTACACAAGAGGAACACCACATCACTATATCTAAACAAGATTAATTGTACGAACAGAGAGAAGCACAACCTAAATTAACTGAATGCCTGAGCATCAAAGAGGATACATGATTGTACTCCAAGACTAGATTTGCACAGTTGTAAAAAAAAAAAAAAATTGACAGCAAAGTATATATTTTACAAAATGGTACATGACATGGTAAAGCTTTAGGTATCTTTTGTGCCATTGAGATTCAGTCTTCAGGCATAAAAGTTTCCATTTAAGTTTTCAAACATGGCTTCAAGCATATTACAATCATACAATGCTAGAGAACTGTAATGCAATGCCAAACAGGCAAACAAGGCACTAGACAATTCTTTTATGAACATTAAGCACATAGGTTGAGTAACACACATACAAGATTTCATGCATGCATCATCACAGGAAAAGCAATCGCAAATCAAAACAAACAACGACACGGTATGCAACTTACTTCATGCTCAATGTTATCTCTCTCTTGCTCGGTAGTGCGATGCAGGTCAACATAATCCCTCCTATGCTTCACTATGAACCTCTCGAGTTCCCTTATGCTCTCAAGCTACACATAACACATCAACAAAACCGATCAAACAATTACACTGTCAACCTGTCTCACTACATGCAAAGCAAGAACACAATCCACTTCAGGCTCCTACCGTCTTGATAGCAGCATTAGTGAACGCCGACTTGGGCGACGGCTTCCGGATGATGAAAGACGACATTAGCGCGGCCAGTTGGGCCTACATAGCAACCAACACAATGACTCAATGAGCGTGAAGAATTGAGGACCACTAGTGAGGCTTCATCACTACCCTGAGGAAGGGGTGCGGATGGAGAGGTTGTGGCCGCAACTCACCTCGGTGTATCCATGGGAGAGCGCGGCGACTCGGACGGCCTCTTTAAAGTCCTCCGTCCTGTCGCGAACCCTCGACATCGCCGAGGGAGCAGCAGCAGGCTAGTAGCAGCCGCAGCCTCCTCCGGTCAGATCGGATCCACGGATGCTCTTGAGCCAGCAAGATGCGCGCGTCGTGCTATGGGACGCAAGCGCAGGGGATCGGTAGGGAGAGCCGACTGCTGCACTTCGGAATTCGGATCGACAACGGCCGGTCGCCGGCGAACCAGCGCGTCGGATCGGGCGGCGAGGTGGAAGACGGGTCCGGCGCGTCAAGGTAGGGAGGGAGACGTGCTCGGTGTACCGAGGCATCGCTGCATATGACCAGTGGGGCCCACACCTTCTTAACATAGTAGACCCACATGTCAGTGGAGTCTTTTGGAAAACAAGACGTACGCCACTTTCGTGAAAGTTCGTCCGTCCACGTCCGCTGCGACGATCAACCATAAAAACCAGCAGCACCGGCCAATAGGAAGGGACCCCGAGGAATCTCACCTTTTTTACCCACTGTTTTGGTCGCGAAAATGGATTCTTTGCCCAGGCTAAGGCTTAACCCTAAACCTAACCACACGGATCCGCCGAAAGTCTCCCAGGACCGGATTGCTCACAGGACCAGTGTAGGCGCTTCCTTGCATCTTAATTAAAGAAGAAGCATCAACCGCTGCTTTTTTCCTTCTTTCCAGAAGAAGCCTTTTTTTCTCGTAACAGAACCTGGTAGAAGGCCCGAAAGGACGACAATTGGCAGCTCGGACTGACAAACGGGCCCCATAAGGTCCAGGCATGCGCCAGACCCACATGCCAGCCCTACATGACTGGTTCGCACGAGTGATTCAAACGTCAACCGCCGCCCTTGACGCCGACGCGGCCGCACAACTCATTTCCAGAGCTTTACAGATCAGCCCCACGAGTTCACGACCGCACCGCACCGCGCTACGAGTACCTGTCTTTTATATAGTCCAGTCCTCCTCGTCGACATCCCTTGGCTGCGATCCAAACGCGCGACAAGTCAGCAACGCCGCCGCCTCTCTCAATCTCTCGTTTCCCCTCTCATCGTCCATCTTTCTCCACGAGCGAGCGGAGGGGCAAGGAGATGGGCGGGTTCGATCAGCAGGTGAAGGAGCGGACCAAGGAGCTCAAGCACCTCAAGACCGCGGCGATGAAGGGCATCAAGGCCGCCGGCGAGTCCTGCAAGAAGGCGTGGAGCAAGGTCAGGAGCAGCATCAAGCGCTAGGCGCCTAGCAGGCGGCGGCGGCCGCAGCCGCGAGGACTTCCGTGGCCGAGGTGGGGATGGGATTATTGCAGCGTGGTTTTTCTGAGTTGTGGTAGATCGAGCTTTTCGTTTTTGTTGGATCTAGTATTTTATTTTGAATACATGGTGTGTGAATATCGTCTGCATGTGTATACAGTATACCTCTTCATAAGAGTATTATTTTGCTGTTATAGATCTTTGACTGTGTGATACATGCATGGCTAGTACTGTTTCTGTTCGTTCGTTCGCTGTGTGATACCTCTTCATAGTTGTTGTTATGGATCTTTGGCTGCCAAGTGCCAGGGAACTCTCGAGTCTAGAGATGTTCATCGCACACACCGAAAAAAAAATTGCAAAGAATTTCTACATCTTCGTAAATGAAACATAGGGTCCGCATCACTTTATCATCGTTGAACACCTTGATTCCTACCTGCCTGCTCCATCACCTTATCAAGGCTCTGATTCAAGCTCCCTCACCTTATCAAGCTATGAAATCAGGATGTCCATCTATATCACCGATTACCGCTGATTGTTAGTCGTTAGCCTGCTTCCTAACCGGTAACGCTGAAACAATGGGAAACTGAATTTTTTATTTTTTAAAAAATGAACTTATTACAAATTTGTGAACATTGATCTGTCAAGACTCACGAATGATCGCACCCACCGCTCCTCCAAACTTGTATATCACAAAAACACATATCGATCGGGTGCTTATAGTTATAGGTGTCCAAAGTTCAGGTCATGATGCTGCAATTAGGGACACAGGAAGGATATGTAATTGGAATGTTTCGAAGGCAAGAGGTTTACAGAACGATTCGATTGCCTCACGGTTCAAGAGAAAAACCTCAGTCCAGATGGATCCTGATTCATCGTGCTAATACGTCGACACCTTGGTTAAAAAAACAAAAACCACGTCTAACACTTGGTACCGTTTCTGTATATGGGCCGTGCAAAAAAAAAAAAAAAAAAACGACAAGGCTGGAGAGGACCGGTCGGGCAGGTCCAAAAATAATGCAACAGAACAGCACACTGCATGTGATGAATGACGAAGGTGGTTGTTGGAAACAAACAGCTCTGTAACTGGAATTCAAAATTCTGCCAATACAATACAATAGCAGCATCTAAACAACTCTGTAACTGGAATTCAAATTCTGCCAATACAATACAATAGCAGCATCTAAACAACTATGTAAAAAAACTTCGTAGTAGCTGACAGCAGTTCAACACGCTAAGGTATTCTCGTCGTCGTACAGTTTTCAGGAAAGCCAAGGAACAACTGCAGGGAATTGGGCGTCCACAAGCCAGCTACTGCAAAGGAGCATCAGGATCCAATCTTTTCTGGATTGCAGCTGCAGCCTGATATCAGGAAAATGTTTGATTTAAGTTAGAGGAGTGTGTGTTCAACCATCAGCTTCTAATTGCAAGGCTTGCAAAGTTGAGGAGGAGCGAACCTACCTGAAAATTACCCAACCTGTATTGGTAGTTCATTTCTTGGCGTAGGCAGACGGGCTTGCTCCTTCATGTCTTGAGCCTAAGATGAGCAAAACACAGAAGACAGAGACAGCTTAGATGACAGAAAGAAACAAGTTTTCACTTTAAATTACCATGCCATGGCTTAATCCTACCGCAATGTTTACACAAAAAACACCCTGCTAGGGATATTATCTAAAAAAATCTAGAGACAGATAAAGAATGCATTATTTCCTACAACATGTATTAGTAGTATTACAAAAACACAAGCATTGAACATGAAAAGGAAAATAAACTTGTACTGCCTTGGAATCAAGTATTCCAACATAAGTCCAAATCATTACTTGCCACTACATTTGTTTCAGTTTCAGGTAAGGAATGCACATATCTAGCCATCTAGGAGACCACGATACAATAAAAGATCTTAAAATGTACATTTGTACACACAGGACTGGGCCACCGGTGCAATCAGACTTGGTCACACACGACGACACAAGTAATAAATGTCAACTACAGTGTCTTCAACTCTTCATATACATATTCAGAGAAAGGGCAGATGTAAACTGACCACATTGTGCATTATATGAACATTGCATATTACTTTCCATGATGAATAGCTAAGCTCTTTGACCAAATTTATGCACGGCACCAATAAAACTATATATAGGCCAAATCCACTAAATCACTAAATACTGAATTACTATCTTAAAAACTTCTAATCTGCATAATCCATGAGCATTCTAGAATTTAAATGATGATTAGAGGTTAAATCAGAACAGCCAAAAGAAACACCAAAATAATCTAACCAGTCCAGCTTGCATCGAGCGTTTTAAAGCTTCCACTTCCTCCTCCTTTCGCCGTTCACGCTCCTTCAACAATTCTAATCTGCATGATTTTTTCAAATAAAATAGTTAAAAAAAAAAGAAGTACTCAATGCAATAAATAAATAAATAAATAAAAACCTCCAACTCCGATTAAAAGACAAGGGTTTCAAAATATTCCCTTCATAGAACATGCAAAAGTTTAGCGTATGTAAAGATAATTGCCCAGAAATCATAGCTCTAGAATAGACAACACAACATTATTGATGTTCAATGTTTTAAGAAATGTATGTGGAACAAACGTTTGCATTTTTTTCAGAACAATACTATTTTACATACCGTCGCTGTTCCTCGTCATTAAACACAGTACGTTCTGTCACCGTTGTCTTTAAACCCTTCTTTATCTCTTTCTCCATTGCTTTGCGATGATAAGCATCCAAGTTATAATATCTGAAAGATGACACAAGGAGAGAAATCATAAATCATTTTCCTGAACTGTTATCTAATCGAAGTTATACCAAAAAGATGAGGGTCATTACTTTTTTGATGGGAAAGTAGCTGTATTATGATCCTCCATGAATCTGAGATACAAACACAGTATGTTAACCCTTGGGACATCAAGGATACAGGAGCTATTCTTTTCTTGGTCCACTAGAAGGTCTGTCATTATTGAAGCAATTTCATGACAGTAGATTAACTTACTCCTTGAACATTTGCTTCTCTTCCCAATTTGACAATGCCTCCAAATTAACCTGGGTCAACAGAAAAACTAAATTGAACAATGTCGTGGATCAATATAGACCTCTGCTTCCCTCACTGTGTATCAACAATGACATACAAAATAAAAGAAAGAAATATACCTGCTTGACTTCTGATAGCCATGCAGTGAACTCTGGTCGCTTGCTCCTACAAAGCACATTGCACAGTTAAGTCAAAGAAATGTAGGATAAATGACATTACTACTTCATATCATAAATTTAGAGTCCAAACTCATCTCATTTAGTGAAAGATACTACATGATGTTGGCTGGAACGTTGGGTTAAGGTAGCAAAGTCCCATATAACATGCCCTCAATATTAGCATAGTTTGCTTAAAAGTGAACTGGATGGTAAAATATAACTACAATTTTCCAAGTGTATCATACTATAAACTTTTTTCAGGTGAGCTTGCCGAATTTGCTTCAAATCTCTGCTTTCAGTAAGCTACAGGAATTGGAGATGTCATTTCTGCGTTTCAGATTTGAATTGTATCTCGTAACACAAAAATAACTAATCACCAGTTAACAACTGAAAAACTCACACATTCATATCTTATGGCAAACACTGAAACTAGGAATGAAGCTACTCACCACATATCCACCTCACGAATGATGCCATATTTCCCCCACGAGTTGGTCACAGCGCCCTTCTTCCCCAAATTCTTCTTCTCCTCCTTCCTCTTCTTCTTCTCCTTCCTCCTCCTCTCCTTCTCCTTTTCCTTCTCCTTCCTCTTCCTCCTCTCCTTCTCCTTCCTCCTTCGCCTCCTCTCCTCCTCCTCCCTCTCCTTCCTCCTCTTGCGCCGCCGTCTCCGCCTCTCCTCCTCCGAATCCAACTCCGACTCGCTCTCAGACTCCGCGCTAGACCCCGAGTAAGACGACTCGGACTCGGACTCCGACGACGAGCCCGAGCTCTCGCTGCGGCGACGGCGACGGCGCTCTTTCTCCTTTCTTCGCCGTTTCCGTCGCTCACTGGAGTCCTCTCCGGAGCTCTCGCTCTCCTCCTCCTCCTCCCGCCGCTTCGACTTGCCGCGATGGTCCCGGTCCCGGTCCCGGCTCCGGCTCCGGCTCCCCTTTGAACGGTCGTTACATTCGGCGTCTAGCGACCTGCTGCCGCTGCGCGCCGCCTCGTTCTCCTCGGCGCCTCGAGCATCATGGGGCGAGGGCGACCCAGAGGCCGCCATGGCGTCGCGAACCTAGGGTTTCGCGACGCGGAGGCGAGATGGCAAGCGAGAGACAGATCGGCTCGCGACGGTGCCGCAAGTGGCGGCCGCCTGGGACTCGACTCACTGGACGGTGAGAGGACGAGCCTCTGCCTCTCTGGGCTCTGGCCGCAGTTTCTCGTTGCCTCGGGCTCCCGGCGTCGTGGGCCGGCGCACCGCTCTCGTGGCTTCACCGCGTTCTGCGCTCGGCGCATCGAGACTCCTTTCTTTTGCTGGGTTGGTTAGCTCACGCACGATGAATCAGGTCACGGAACCGCGATCCCTAACTTTGCCGTGCATCAAGAAGTGATGCGCCATTATCAATTATTACTGCGTACCCAAATGGAACCAACTTGAACTTGATGGACACGGTCTGGCACGTGAAAAATTAGTCGCGAAACGAACCATTGATATATCAGTTACACAGGCTGTTCCAACGAATCGAAATGCTTACACAAAACAGGAGTTCATACGTATACGTGACAAAAATTTGAGCCTACGCGAGGCTGCCTAAGGCCTACTACGAATCTTTCTTGGGCGCCTTCCTCTTCATCCGGCTGAAAGGCCCGACCGTCTGGTCCATGATGTACATGTAGATCACCTGGCTCCATGACCTGTACGACTTGAGGCTGTCGTAGTACTCGGGCGCGATCTCCTTGACCCTGTGCAGCCTGGTGCCCGGGATCCGGGGGAAGTCGTGGTGCTCGTTGTGGTACCCCACGTGCCACGTCATCAGGTTCAGGGGCCCGTAGTACGAGTACGTCTCCTGCTCCGGGCTGAACAGGTAGTGCTCCGAGATGAAGTGCCCCGCCATGGGGTGCATGCCGCCGCCGACGAACGTGGAGAGGATCAGGTACGCCAGCGACCGCCACCCGCACAGCCAGACGAGGCCGGCGTCGAGCGCGGCCTGGACCGCGAGGTTGGTGAGCTCCCACAGGCCCGGCGGCTTGGGCTTCAGGAAGAGCGGCCGCAGCGCGTAGAAGAAGAGCTGGAGCACCACCCACACGGACTTGCTGGCGGCGTTCCGCACCGCGTGCGCCTCCGCCTGGCTCGGGATGTCCATGTCGATGCCGTCCACGCCCTGGAACCGGTGGTGCTCCAGGTGGTACTTCTGGAAGGTTATGGACATGGGCACGCCGATGGGGAGGTTCGCGAAGATGCCCAGCCAGCGGTTCAGGGATGGGGTTGTGAAGGCGAGGTTGTGGCTCAGCTCATGGATGGCGAGGAACAGGTTGTGGTTTAGAAAGGAGCCGAAGAAGTAGGCCACCGTCAGT
Organism: Chrysopogon serrulatus; assembly: GCA_015844335.1. Lineage (NCBI taxonomy): Eukaryota > Viridiplantae > Streptophyta > Magnoliopsida > Poales > Poaceae > Chrysopogon > Chrysopogon serrulatus. The sequence goes on from JADLZL010002606.1 coordinate 157,714, forward strand.
AGCTTCAACCAGCTGGCATCACGGAGGAATGTAGCAGTCCATAGCTGGAGAGACACGACCAAAGCAATCTGCAAGAACAGTTGAAATAACCACCAAAACAAGTCGCAGTTAAAACTTAATATCAGAATTGAGAAGTGATGGTTTCTGGCTGTAATAATAAGTAATGAAATTGGCCAAACAAGTTTCTCTGCTTAAATTGCCAGCAAATTCCATTGGGAATTTGGACCATACCGGACCACACAGGTATCCACAAACAGCTTCAGCAAATACAACAGAACATACCAATGCAAATAGGAGTGCAATTATTGCACCAAAAAGAAGATTCAGCTTACGGACAGGATGACAATGTGCTTGCCAGCTTGCCTTGCGAAAGTTCAATGAAATAGTTGTTGGTGAAAGGGATATGAAGACACCACCAGACCACCTTTGCACATGAAGCCAAAATTCTTTAACTAGCAAGGACTGAAAACAAGATACTCTGATTCAAATGGCTGCACATAAATGGTGCTGGGCATAGTAATTCAGTAAGGATGTGTTAATGCGCTTGCAGGTTCAGGTCTTATTCGAGACTTCAGATAATTCATCTTTTGATAATATTTTCACATATTGGCATTAAGTCTGAGTTGTTTTACATTCCTCATTAATGACCTCAATAGGAAAATTCTTCTTCATGCAGTTTTTAATTTTTCTATGGTTCTTCTCACAATCTCACCATGGTAGAGGGTAACAAAGAAATGTTTGCATGTTGTGGTAGATTTGAAATTACTGTTCCAAATTTGTCATACGAAATTGCGGGTGCAGTATGATCAGAACCAAGATATGCCGTGGCCAAAGTTGGTGGGATTTGCCTACCCTTCAAGGAAGTAGCAGTAACTGGTTAAGGCTTAGGAGAATGAATCTTTATCAATTCCTAATCGCACCTGAAGAGGTTTAATTCATGTCTTGAAAGGAAGTGCCGGTAGCCAATAAGAAGAAGCAACTGCCATTTCAGGAAAGAATTACAGCTGAAACTGATTCAGGGCCAAAAGGAAAGGTTCTGCAGGGCACAATACAGTCGGCAGCTTATGCCACCTAGCTATATGCCATTAGACTCATTACGGGAAACGGTTCAAAGGAGAAACCACCTGATTTGACCGTATTCTTTGGTCACTACTTCATCTTGTTTGCACCATAAAACCCAATCTTAACAGTTACTAGCAGTTTGCAGGCACATCAAATTTGCAGTGACACAAGGAGTACTAACCAGTTAGTGGAAGACAAGGCAAACAAAATTACAAAGCAAGCAAGTAACTGAAGAAAATGGGAAAGTCCAAAGATGTGTGTTGCAATCTTCCAAACAAAAAGGAAAAGCATATCTGCAATCACTTTGTCATAGTGGTGGTTCCAGAGAATATATCTCTAGCAACGTAAGCACCATAACCTGCACAGTGCCAAACTAACTTCGCACTGAAACCGTAACAAAAGAGCACACCGACTCTGAATTCAGATATGCATATAATAACTAAGATCCAAACTGACTCGTAGCTCTAGGGCTACCCAATTTGAATGGATCCAAACCGACTTGCATCTGTTCAGCAAACGCCAAACGTCGTATCGTAAAGGAAATAGCGTGAATCATACTTTCCAGCGAGCTCAATCTTCGATCCTCTATTCCTGATTGGCTCATTACACACACAAAAGCACAGAAGAAAGAAAGAAAGAACAGGATCAAAGAGCAGAGCGTAGAGCAAGTGGATCGCGGTACCTTGAGGAAGGCCCACGGATCCGGGCCGAAGAGCTCCTTGATCTGCGGGTACTTGGACAGGATCTCCCGGCGGCGCGACGCGTGCGGCTCGTCCGTGTACGACCAGAAGAAGTCCGTCGCCATCACCCCTTCCTCCGCCTCATCCATCCCCGCGCCCATTGCTCCCTCCCTCGGTCCCTCCCTCCCTCACTCACCCTGGCCCCGCGAATGGCGGTGGTTCGCGACCGGAAGAAGCGGCGATGGCACGGGCTGCCGGGCCGGGGTGGCGCCCGAATGCGGGTAGGTGGATTCGTCGGCTCCGTGTCACGCGGGCGGCGCGAATCCTGTGTGCTACCTTTGATGAAAGTATCTGCCGGCTTGCTTATGGTATGGATGGGTGGGTGGAGGAGGTGTGTGCAGCGGCGGAGGGGTGGGAGAATTTGTTTGTCTATTTCAGGGAATCCGGAGGTGACGACGAGCATGAACGTGCCCTCGCGCTTGGGAGAACGTGACGCGGAGCTGGCACTGTGGGGTCAACATGTCATTGGAAGCGATGACCATGGGCCAGGGATAGTTTGGGCCTGAACGTAGGTTGGTTGGTTTGTCAGGTCGGCTCGACATTTGGGCCATGTGAGGCCTAGGAAGAAAGGAAAAGGAAAACTGCCCCAGCCGCCAGGTGTGGACCGACCTATTTTTAACCTTTCAGGACACCAAATGGTATAATTTGAGAAAGGAGATCAATTGGTTATATCTCATCTTTGTGCTGTCTCACCCATGTCCAGTTGCGCAGCGCAATCACCACCAGTGGCAGGAAAAAAAATGCTGTGAAAATCATACCCTAGTTGAAAGTACGAAAACTCATAAAAAAAAAGTAGTACTTCAATCTCTCCAAGGTAATTTAGAACTCAACACATCCATAGTTTTCCATATACTCAGCTTGTGCAAAAGTTATGGAGCAAAGTCCTTTTTTAAAGAAAGAACCGTAAACGAGTTTGCATCGCAACTTTTGCTTTTAAAAAAAAACGTACATATCTAAACACATTATGCATATATTGCAGTTTTAACATCTTTCAAGGGATCAAAGTTTGTTTTTGCGATGAGTTTCAATCTTCACTGCATATTTTGCCGCAAGTGTTCATCTCTTTTTTGTATCCCTTCCAGAGAGGAAACCTCTCATTTCAGCTTCATGCATTTGCTACATGAATACTAGCACACATGGTTGGAACCGTCTTTGACCGACGACAGATGGACATGCCAATGTTCTGACACTCACATGGAAAGCACAGGGTCATTCTCAGCACCAGACGCATTCGTCATGGTGGACAGATAGCATCCTGACAACATTCTTGTCACGAACCCTGCATTCAACCAGGGAAAATACAAGACGGAAAACACATCGACGCCAAAAACACAGCCACACACGAGCGAAGCAGAAGCAGACGCCATGACAGCCTGGACAGGAGGGGTCCAAAACCAAAACCCTCACGGCCCGACCAGCTTCCACATAGGGTTCCGAGCATCCAAGGGCCGCTGGACCCAACCCAAGAGCAAGCAGCAAACGCTCTCTCCTTTGGAGATGGCGGCTGGCTGTACCTGGCACTCTGGTCCCGTCACGCCTGTCCGATGCCTATGGTGATGATTCATTAATCAACATTCACCTCACACTAGCTACCGCTACGATAATAAAATCACACAAAACCAAGCTGCCTGCATACAGGAAAAACAAAACAGTCTAGCTAGATTCCTCCTGCCTGGGCTGTCTGCCAAGTGGGCCACCAGCCTTTGCGGGCCCAGAAGGCAGTGTCCGGTCCGGGGGGCCGATAAAACGTGGGCCACCGGTCGCCGCGCTCCCTCCGGGGTCTCCTAGAGGGACGGCTCGAAGTTGAGGCGCGAGGTGTAGGTGGCCTTGGGCGTCCAATTCCTGGGGATGACGTCGCGGGCCGTGAGAGTCTTCCGGGCGGTCAGCGTGGTGAGCCTCACGGAGAAAGGGCCCACGAGTGGCCCACGCACCAGGCACCACGTGGCCCCCCACACGTGCCTCATGTCCAGCCACTGCACCGAGTTGGCCTGCAACACAGCATAGCAGCAGCGATCGCCAATGGTTGGCAACCAAACAAGGTGAATTAATGTACGTAAGCAAGAGTGGTGAACAGCTGTTGTTACTGTTAGTTAAAACCCCCGGCTACCACCACTACTCCACTAGGCAAAGCGCAGCAGCGGCTGAAACTTTTACAAAGGCAGCAGCACGTCTCCAAGGGAGCAAAGTCGCATGGGATTCCTCCTTGGCATATCTTTGGATTCCCATCCAGCCCGGCAAAGACCACGACGACCGACCCAGCAGCCACAAGCGTGCCACCGGGCACGGGACCGGGACGGGATGGGATGGCTGTCAGACTTAACGGCCGCCGTGAAAGCACTCACTAGTGCAACGCAAAAGCAGACAGGCGTGAGAGACCACCGGACATGTGCGTGGGTTTCTTTACTCTCAGCTTCATGGTCGTCCTAGACGGAGCTGATGAAGAAACAACATCATGGGGTGCCCGGTGCCGGCACAGAGCAGTTTGATTACAGGGGGGAAAGGAAAGGCGACTGACGGGTGAGTCCACGATGGAGCAACAGCACCATGAGCATCACTCACGTGCTGCTTTTCCAACGCATTCAGAACGGGAATCATTCGGCAAAGAAGAAGATCGTGTCGTGTGTCTTAAACTATTTAGGTCTATGCGAAGCTTTGACTAGGGCTTGTGTGGTAGACAGCGCGAGAAAGGTACTAGCACTAGCACGATGCACGCCACTCTTCTCTCGCCATGCGTGGCTGCATTTCCCTGTTCCAGATAAGGTGTTGTTGCCTTTCGTTGTGTGAACCTAGTAGAATAGAATGGGTAAACAATGTGAAGAGATTTTTCAGCTGCCAGGTCTTTTTGGCCTCACCTCTTCCGGTCGATTCGATCTGCCAGGACAGGGCAGGATAGAGGCCAAAGGACAGCGGCAACTGGCAATGCTTGCTATTGAGAGTACTGAAAGCAAGCAGCAACACTGGAGAACGCAAGTCTGATGTCTCCAACATGCTTGCTGGGGTTAAGGCAAGGCCCTTCGGGCTGTGGCCCTCTCTTTGTTCGGTGCATCTCGAGACGTACCAACTGATGATCGAGTAGATAGGAGAAAGAACTGTCCGTTACCTGCTTTATCTGCATGGATCCGATGTCGCCCTCGCCGTCCTCGAACTCGACGAGCAGCGAGAGCCAGAAGTTGGTCGAGCCCTCGTTCACACGGAATGCTATGTTCTTCCCGCCGTACTTGCAGGCAGTCCTGGTATCAGGCAAACGACACTGCACCGGTCAGTTTCAGAAAGAAAAACGAAACGGGGAATCTGACTGCCAGTGCCAGTTAACTGAATTAATCGGGTTTATCGCTGCAATTTACAGAGATTGATCAGGAGGTGTAATTTACTAGTACAAGTGATCAGATGCGACTCTGACTGAGTTACTTTAGGCAGCACAGTCAGCATGTTTAACACAGCAGCAGGTCTCAGCAGACTGACAGGCAGCTGGGCTGCATTCCCGGATCCCATTTAACCCTGGACAATTGAATTCACTATAGTACTGCTCCTACAGATACTACACTCTACTAATCACATAGCAACAGGGATGTTTTTCAGATGCCGGCCAGCTGTCCAGTTTTCTCACGATTTACGAGGCACTGTTACTACGAGTACTACCATGCATGCTGCTACTACGCAGCAGTTGATTCTGAGCTGACGATTCTCAGCATTTTTCAGTGCAAACTGAGGGGAGTTCTGTGTGGAGTGTGGTGCAGTGGTGCTCACCTCCTGTAGACGACGGACAGCTGGCCCCGGTCGCGCAGGCGGCCGCCGGCCCCGGCGACGGCCATCCTGCTGTAGGCGGCGCCGCTGAGGTCGAAGTGGGTGCGGCCGAACGCGCACAGCCCCCCGGGGCACTCGTCGGTGACGATCACCGTGACGGCCCGGCGGGAGCAGATGCCCCGGTCCAGGCACTTGACCTTGTAGCAGGCGCCGCAGCCCTCGCCGTCCTTGAACAGCACGGGGCTCACCGACCCCACCCGCGCCTTCATCGGCACCACGTCCACCAGCGTCCCATACCCGCACGCGCCGCCTGACAAGAGAAACACCACCCGTAGTAAAATTATTATTATTATTATTACAGACTCAATCACAGCTTCACTCTCATCATATTTTTTTTTTAAAAAACACAACATCAAAAAAATTACGGAGCGAAGGGGACAGCCGAGACAGGGCATGGAAATGCAAGTTGACATGAACAGAGCCGTGGCTTTGTGTGAATTGTGGTGGACAAAAGTCACGGGCTCACAGGTGGGTACTGTTCCGTTGCGAGACGGGTCAACAGGACGACAAAACTGAATGTCAAGCACTGCACTGCACGACGCGCTGCTCAGGGGCGGTGTAAATGCCAGCAGTAAACAACCTACCAGAGAGTAGTAATCTCCATTCTACTGATGATTTGGTAGAATGTACTACTTGTAGATTACCAGTCAACCTGAAACTGGATTCGTATCATCCAAAGTATAAATAGACTTAACCAATTGTGGATTCAACTGAATGGATGCTGTTTGGGCGTGGATATCTGTTGGCAGAAAACCCATATACATCGGATTGGACTGGATACAAACACCTGAATATCCAAAAATCCGTTGGATCTATCTCTACCCTTGCGCGTGCCTCTCTCGGCAGCAGCTAGCATGTGGTGATTCCTCCACCTACGCCGCTGCGAGCTCTGCCAGGCAGCTGCGAACACTGTCGGGCAGGTTTGACGTGACCTCTGCAGGCGGCGACAACGGACAGCCATGTGCGAACCGGTGCAGACGCGGCTGAGCTCTTGGGAAGGATCCCACACGGGCACCATGGCAAGGCCGTAAGGAAGCATCAGGGCCGGGTGCGGCCGAGCCTCCTCTGCGGAGGCGCGAGCCGACGACGGCGAGGTGGTGGGCCCGAGCGGCGACGAGGCGGAGGGGGGGGTGGGGAGATGGAAGCCGCGCACATGAATTCACGGGCACTCACGCGGCTGCGTGCGGAAAAAAAAGCCTCCGCCGTGCGCAGGAACGAAAACAAGGTGGCGGCGATGGGCCTGAGCAACGCGAGCTCCACCCGTCGGCACGGCGGCGATGATGCTCACAAGTATTTGGATAGATTGGCCTGGATTGGATTGCTGCGGTAGTGGACTGGACTGGATTAGTTGTTTTGCACTTGAGATTGGCTTGGATTGGATACCTGTCTCATTTTAGTGGACTCCTTTTGGACTGGACTAGTTGGACGAGGATGTTAATCCAGTTCCAGGTTGAATTACCAGCAGTGTCGGTGGAGAATGGCTGGGGCCGAGGCCAGTGAGACTCAGAGAATGCAATGCGGCATTTATATCGTTAAGAGAGTGCAATGCTGCATTCATATCGTCAAGATTTCAGCAACGGTACCGAAGACTTGCATGGAGGTGTTGGAAGGTCGCCGGGTGCTGAGATGGGAGACGACGGTAGAGGAGGAACCGGCTGCTGGGGTGGCGGCAGCACGAATCCTAAAGCGATGGGGGCACCTACTGTAGGCGCTTGACAACCCCCACCCGTATCGGGGCAGGGTCGGGCCCACCGAAATTCGCTGCGCGATTCGTGGGATGCGCGGGGGTCCAGCCAAAAACTGTCACAACGGGAGCCAAAAATTGCCCACCGATATACTACTACTACTAAAATCATTTTTCTTCTAGACGCGGCAAAGGAAATTTTAGTACACTGTGACAGTTAAAGAATCGTACTAATAATAATAATCAACTCAGCGAATGAATCAAGAATGGCAGCATCGTCATATAGCAGGTATTTTGCTCGTATATCCTTTGCAACTATAACGACGATACTGACGACCTAGACGGCCAGACCCCAGTAAACGCTAGGATAAGACCAATGTGACAGGGAGCTGAGGAAAGTGCGAGGGTGCTCACCGTCGCTGCCGTCGCCCTCGGCCTCGCCGTACCACGTCGCGGTGGCCGGCCGCCACTCCATGTCGGCGCCCGCCGCCGCCGCCGCCGCCGACTTCTTGCCGCCGCCGCCGAACAGCAATGCGGCTGAGACTGGGATGCGGGGCGCGGGCAGCACAGCGCAGAGGAGGAAGAAGAGAGCGAGAGCGAGAGCGCGCGAGGAAGCCATTTGCGGCGGCGGGGTTCAGAGGTTTGGGTCTGGCTCCTCGCCCTCTCCCTTTCTGCTTCTTGTTCTTCCCCTCGCTCGAGTCTGGACTGCAAATGTGGAAGGGAACGGTGGTACTGCTGCGGCTGCTCTCGGAGGCCGGGTAGTGGTACTTGGTAGGCTTCTCTTTGGGGCTCTCGCTCTTTTATGGCTTCGAGAAATCCCAAGCCAATGCTCAGTCAGAGGGGTTGCAGACAGCGGCGCTCTCGGCTCGGCTGGATGGCCTGGGGCTAGTCTGTACAAATGGCAAGACGAGCAGCGGAAAAGCTGTAGAAGAAATACAGCAACAGCAATGTGTGCGGCAGGGTCCACGCCCAACGGCCCAAGTGACTCCGGTGTCCATCCATGGGCCATGGCTAGTGGAAGTGGAGCCACGTAGGAGTATGTACGTAGTATCGCTTTGTTTCTGACAGTTGGCCGTAACCGGTGTTGCAACGGCACGGTAGATGCCTGCCTGTTACTTGCAGGCGTGACCTTTTGCCGCGCGCCTGGCCCTCGGCCCTCGTCGCCCATGTGGTGCCGTTGAAGTGGTCAAGCGCCCCTCGGGGCTGGAGGATGACCGTTGACGTGCGCGTCCCGTGGCGCGTGGCGGCGGCAGTCTGCTGCTGCCCACCTGGACCTGGCGCCTTCGCTTGACCGTTGCCGTTGCACAGTGACAAAAGGAGTAACCGCTGTGGACCTGTGTGGTTACCTACCAGCCCTAACGGAAGGCTGCGTAGTTACCATCCGTCCATCCCAGATACCCGGTCACGTGGTGGCGGACTGGTGGGCGATAGCGAACTGCCACACTGGACGACTGGAGTGGGATCGCGGTGACGCTGCGTGGATATGGAGACTGGTTGTGGCAAATGTGTGGCCTCGCGCCGGCTGGTCGTTCCTGCTGGGTGGCATGGCAAAGCACGTGGCTCCAGATACCGCGGAGATCATGCGATTCGCCAGAGCTCTAGATCTGCGTTCTGCATATAAAGGTAAAGAGTACACTTTTTTCACCCTAAAAATAATCTATTTAAATCATGGTTTCAAAAGACTCACATTCTCCCTTTCCAATACAATTCTCTCTTCTCTTAATTTGTTGTCACTCGATACACATCTCTGTTTTCTCTATTTCTTGTCTTGTGTACACCACATATTTTCCCTCCTCCTTAATTTCGTCAAATATTTTGGAAAAAAAAGAGTGGGGTTTGAAGTGAAACAATCCAAATTGTCTCGTCGGCCTCACCGGGTGTGCATTGACCGTGCATCGCCCACGTCTGCGAATTAGTCGATGTCTCATTCAAATTTTGCGAAAGGATGTACTTATTTTCATATATGGGTATTCCAATTAAACTAAGTGTTATTATCTCTTTGCTTAACTTTTGACACTTGAAAGTTATTATCCTAGAGAAAACCGAATCCTTTGAATGAAATCCTTCAAATCTTTGGTATGCTTCGAGTCCTAAGTGTCAATCCTTATGCTCCAACTATCGCATAAGTTTGATTTGTCTTCCCCAATTAAAAAAATGGATTTATAGATTACTTCAACATTGAAAATTGTCTGATTATTTCCATGCATAGTTTTAGAGTGTTTTTTCCTAACATGACGCCACGTTAGCAACAAGAGAGGTAAATAACCCTAAGTCGGCAGTTCGAGTCAATTTGACTTGTGCAAAAATTACAAAAATAAATTTTAAAAAGAATATCTTTATATAGAAATGAATGCCTTTTTAAAATCCTAAAAATTTAATTTTAATATTTAAAAAAATATTTTAGCTTGGCCGCAACTCCTAGTCCCAGGTTAGAGTGACAACCAAACATGTTCCAAGTGTCTAAAATTGGCCAGTGCGAGTGTTGCCTACTCGCTCACCAGCGCATGCCGCTCCACTTGCCTCACAAAGAGATTTCGCCGACCGAATCGATTCGCTCTTCGAAGGTTAGGTTAGAAGTAGTTTGATCCGATTAGGTACCCTAGAAAAGAGAGAGAAAATGAGAAGAATAAGAGAAAAGATATCTGAATAAAAAAATCTGCCTTTGTAGAGTTAATTTAAATTTGAAAAGCGTGTAGATTAGATTTTTTTTTTTTTTTTTTAGAGAAAGGCGTGTATGTTAAAGGAAGTGAGGGGTAGATTTAGAAAAAGAGAAAAATGAGAAGAATAAGTGAAAAAATCTCTGAATAAAAAAAATCCACCCTTGTAGAGTTAATTTAAATTTGAAAAACGTGTAGATTAGATTTTTTTTGAAAGGCGTGTGTATGTTTTTTTTTTTTGTCATAAAGGAGTATCTGTTCGTACACACTGAGGGGCACACCACATTTTTAGATGTCAAATACACACAAATCGAAGATTTTTGGTTCTTGAGATCACCGGAATTCTCGCCGGGCTGCCGGATCAGCTCGCTGGAAATTATTCGGGATAAACCCGGTGAGCACCAGGTCCGAGCGAGGCTCGAACTCTGGCGGGCAGCGTCGCAACCAGCGCCGGGCTGCCGGAGCTCGCAGAACCACGCTCGCCAGTCTCGGCCCACGGGCCACGGCCACGAGCACCAGCCGGCCGGCCGAAGCCCACACGGGCGCAGCCTCCTCGATCCCGGTTCTTCTCCCCGCTGCCTCGCCGCCCAACCGCCGTACTCTGTCGGCCCCTCCCGCGGGTCGCTGCCGCAGCTGGGAGAGACCCACCGGCCGCGGCTCATCAACACCCTCACACCCTGTCGGTCTATCGCCGCCCGTCGGTTGATCCCTCCCGCCGGTCGCTGCCGCAGCCCGCAGCTAGGAGAGACCCATCGGCAGCCGCTGATCATCACCCATTCGGGGGCTACCGCCGCTCCTTGCGTTTCTGTGCTTCTGCTTGCCCCTTGCCCCTTGGCGTACGATCGCCGTGACCCGGTCTGCCGACTGCCGCCTTGCCGAGGCCCTTGCTAGGTATGTATTCACATTGCTTCCCCCTCATTAGTTATTAAATTCAGATTTATATATATGATGCTCAATAATCAAGACTGTAAGGTTTCTGTGTTTATGGTTCATTGCCTGCTACCAATTTCTAGGTGGCAGGTGCATACATTATCTGATTGTAATCTAGCTTTGGTCTGACCCAGTTTGATGGCAAGTAAAAAAAAATTAGCTATAGGTTTTATTTGTCTAAATCGGTACACAATACACTCTGCCATTGGAACACAATTGATATTTCGTTTGCAAATTGATCTGTGAACAACTGAACGTTGAAGGTTACTACTCAATTGCTGATACTGATATTAGAATGCATGGTTACAAGTGTTTTCTGCATGGTGCTGACGTGTTGTTGCATATGACATAGGTTGCCAGCCTAGTCTCCTGCGTCCTGAATAGGACTGAAGAGCCTTCTTGGTCGTGCAATCGGAAATGTCAGAAACACTTGCAAAAGACAAGAAACTTGATCAAGAGGAAGAGGAAGAGGAATATGTGTTGCTAGAGTTGGACGATTGTCTTTACTCAGACATATCACCAGGTGTTCCGTTTGTTCTTTCTGTAAGTTGGTTCTTCTCCAGATCTACATCCCTGCGATTAACTTGTTGTGTCCTTGGATCATTGATATCTTGACTTGCAGCTATATCAGGAATTTTTGTTCCTCGCCTTTATGTTAGGTTATTAAGTTGTGAGAATAATGTTTTTTTCAGGGTTTGGATACACTAACGCCTACCTTGATAGTAGGCAACGGTCTGAAGATGGTAAGTCATGTTCTGGTAATGTTTTCTGTACTCTGTACCATTTGTTTGGGTTGTTGTGACCTGTGGGTTGTAGCAGGTGCTGTAGATCCTTTTTATCACTTGCTGCAGAGACTTTTTTTCTTTCATTTAGGTGAAGTATTTTTTTTTTACATAACACCAGTCAGTTTTTGTTGCCACTCTTCAAGATCAAAATGGATTACTTGTTTGAGTTCAATTGTTAGTGACTGCACAAAAAAAAATTCTTCACTGTACCTTGTGCCGTCGAAAACTATAACAGGACAAGATGGATAAGATGTATGTCGCACCCATAAGTTGCTTATAGCTATGTAGTACCGAACATGCATTAAATGCTGATTAGCTATTTTGTCACCGATGACGGCAACTTATTTCGTTGCACTGCATTTGTATCCTTTCACTTGTGCTAACAATTTTCTTCTCTGTGAAATGAAAAGAGAATAAAACTTGAAACTTCCCAATTTGTATCTTTGATTTTTCAGGCTATAACCTACTTACAAAGTTTTACTACTGCTAATGCCGTGTTTTATGACAGATTGGAGAATACGAGGAAACTGTTGGCACATGTTATCTATTCTCAGAAAGTGGTAAGCAACATTGATGAAAATCCCTCCCCCCCCCCACACATCTTATGTTTTGCAGATATTTCTTCATGGCTTATTAAATTTCCTGAAGTGGTTTTGTCGCTGTGTGAGTATGGTGCTGCTGTTTCCCGAAAATTTCAGACGTTCATTTCATATGAGATGGCATCATTTGCACTGTAGAACACCCATTCTATTATTGAATCCATTCACAAGAGTAGGATTGAACTAGTGAATATAATTTTTTCTTGTGATTGTACTGACTGTCAGTCATGCTATAATCAATGTCAACTCATTCGTTTTTGGGGAACCTCATTTGTGCGGAGTCTGGAAACCTTCATTGTTTGACCTGATGCTTTTTTTTTTATGAGTAGACCCATTCACTGTTTCTCTTCTTGTCAGAAGCTCAACCAAAAACTCCTAGTAATGAGACGCCACCTTCTGAAGAAAATGCGGACGACCCAACCAGCAGCAGTAAGGGAGCTCCATCAAAGGAGGTGAATCATCTTGCAAGTGTTCAAAAGATCCTCAAATTCCGGCCAGTCAACGCAGAGCGTCCGCAGCATTTAGCGTATCAGCGCAAGGACAAGGAAATATGAATAAAAAAAACCTTTATCTGCCATTTTGCTCTTCAATGCCTTCAGTGCACAATAAGTTGGACCCTCCAAATTGCTGAGTTGTTGCACTGGATAAGTGGATAGCAGCCCTTGCTTGACAAAATCACTCAGTTATATTATTATATTGATTTTTTGGTCCTGTCGTTTCTGTGTAAGTATTCCTTGTGTGCTATTTTCTTTATCTATGCATTATGGCAAACAAATTTCAAAGCACCGAGATTCGTGCAAGACTGCTGATGAAACAGGTTAGGCCTTAAAGGCCCTGTACTAGTCTGTAGTACCCTTCTAATTTCTAAACTCTGCAATGCCATCCTGTACTACACTTTAGCTGAAAATTATGGGCATCCTGAGCTCCAAAGCTTTGGCGCCACTAGCTATTAATCTAAACCGTCCTCGTGAGGCGGAACCAAACAGATCTGAAGACTCTGAGACCCGGTATCTGCTCGCAAGTCGCTGTACCCGTGCCACTTGCATCATAGAATTATAGGAAGAAAAAGATGACGGGCGGGCGGCCTGCCGTGAACGTGGAGGCGACTCTAAAATAAGCTCCACAGACCGCAGGTCCTTGAGTAACCATTTTCTTGTGCGATGATCCGGGGCGTGCAGACGCTATACATTTGTTTGGAGCTCTTGGTCAGATCTGCATTTGCAGGTCACAACGCAGTAGTAGCTAGCAGCAGCAGTTGTTGGGCAAGCAAGGAGGAGGCTAGCAGCTAGCTAGGTACAAGCTAGGACGGCGCCGGAGAGCCGGAGCCGGCGGAGTGAGGGAGATGTTGGAGTCGGTGAAGATGAGGACGGCAATGGCGGCGAAGCGGGAGTACAGGAGGATGGAGGTGGGCGAGGACGGGGAGGAGCTGGACGAGGCGGAGTGGGCGCACCGTGCCGAGGCGCAGATGCAGCGGCGCAGGCGGGGGCAGCGCTACGCCTTCTGCTGCGCGCTCTTCGCGTCCCTCAACGGTATCCTCCTCGGCTACGGTCAGTCCACGCTTCCTCCCTGGATTTCCATCGTTCTCTTTCCGTTTCTCCCATGGCCATGGGTGGAGGGAGGAGGGACGAAATTCAACTTTTTTTTGCGCGCTGGGATTCAACGAATAGATTATGGTATCATAGGTCATAGGATGATCCTCTTGCTTCTTAACACTGCAAACCAACCATTCAAATGAAACCATCCATTTCTGGTTTCTGGTGTTCGGAGGGACTCGTCGGAGGAGCTTAGCATGGGCGCATAGGGAGGTCCGAACTCCGATGCAAACAACAAGCTCCAAAGTCCAAACAGGCTTACCTTCCGGCTGTTTGACCCGTTCCATGCCAATGAGCGCGTTTTTGTCAGAAACTTCGCCTGAATTTGCCAAACACGGACGGCGGCACGTCTTTGTTGAAGATGGTTTGGTCCTGCCACTAGTCTCAATTATAGTTGTTGTTAGCACTAGCGCAAGGCTATTAGCAGCTGGAGGTTGAGGGCAGCAAAGCAAAGACAACGAACAGAACAGTCTATTATGTAATGAGAAGTTGGGGACATCTGCTGTCATACGTGGGCCAGGGAACTTCCTGATATTTTTTCCGTTCGTACTCGAGGATCGATTAGTCCAAACCGCCATGCCTTTGCTTAGACTTCGAATGAAGGCGACATCCTGAGACAACTGAAAATGAAAATATATTAGTGGTAGTTACGTTCAATCAGGGACAACAATCACAAATACACAAACCCAAGTTACTTTGACTGCTGTGTACCAGTTTATTTATCAGACTCGCTTTAATTTTCACCAGACTATATATCTGTCTATCTTGCGTTGCCACCCGGTAGATCTTAAGCCGCTAACCATCTCATTTTCCACAATCAAGCATCATCATTTTGCACTTAATAATACAGTAATATTAGCGCCAATGCGACAGTGACACACACCTTCCGTGAAGGCAGGAGGTGGTAACACGGCCTCGTCCAAGTCGTGTCTCCAACATTTTTCTACGTCAAAACCGAGTCTGACCAAGACAAAATCACCGAATACCAATGTTAACCTCGAAAGGTCTCCAAATTCCAGCTTGGTCCCTGCTACTCTGCTGCAGCGTGCAAGAAGGGATTTTCTTGAAAAGGATTTGTAGTCCTGAGGATTTCCTCGATAAGAAATGGAAACAATGACATTTCAAAAAAGATATATAAAAAGAAAAGAAATGGAAACAATCGCACCTACCCCTAAAGAAACCGGCAAACGGGAGAGCGAAACGGAGCAAGAACACCAACACCACATCGACATCCTCCCACCTTCCTCGCGCTTCATTGGCTTGGATTTTGGGGGCTCGGGGCGCGGGCCACTGATGATCTCCGGAACCAGCACCAATCCGCGGCGAGGAAACTCCACCGGGTAGCCGGGAGCGCAGAGCAAGACCATGGCGGACGCCGGCGCAGCGGCCAATGGCGGCAGCAGGAACAAGTACGCGGTTCTTGATCGGAGCGAGGAGCCGGAGCCGGAGCCGGAGCTGGACGCGGGCACGGAGGGGCGGAGGAGGCCGGCGGCACCGGAGAGCGAGAGGAGGAGAAGGGAGCGGTTCGTGTACGCCTGCGCGGTCTTCGCCTCGCTCAACGCCATCCTCCTCGGCTACGGTGAGTTCGCGGCGCGGGCGCGCCACGGGGATCCAAGCTTACGGATAGAATGACATCCTTTTTTCTTGGTAATTTATTTTCGCCCCGTCCATCATGGAATCGTAGCGTGATTCCGACAGCGATAGCAATTTGCCGCCTGCTCTGATGGAAACGCTTTTCATGCCTTCCACGAGACTACAGCTAGATTCGTTCATATACGCTACTAGCAACTAGAAGGGGGCTTTTGGTGATTTGCAAGCAACAAACTTTCACATGACCTGAGTTTGAGACCGTCTTAGTTTGTCCTTTCCTCTATGTTTCACAAGTACTGTAGGATCTTGGCTTCTCCTTGTTCTGGTTGTGTCAAACCAGCATTTGAAACCAGGCTAATTGAGTTTTCCATGGCTGCTGACAACCAAGATGCTCAGAAATCAATTCTTCTTGCTTTGTAACGTTTTGGTGATCCATAACTCGTTTTCATCTGCAGATGTTGGCGTAATGAGTGGCGCAATCATCTACATGCAGAAAGATCTCCACATAACGGAGTTTCAGCAAAGAAATCCTAGTAGGCTGTCTGAGCGTGGTCTCACTCTTGGGAAGCCTATCAGGGGGACGAACATCTGATGCAATTGGCAGAAAATGGACTATGGGCCTTGGTGCAATTGTGTTCCAGTTAGGTGCAGTAATCATGACGTTTGCTCCATCATTTACTGTGCTTATGATTGGGAGGCTCCTTGCTGGAGTTGGCATTGGCTTTGGTGCCATGGTATCTGGAGTGTACATTGCTGAGATCTCCCCTGCAGGTGCCCGTGGGACTCTCACATCCCTTCCTGAGATCTGCATCAATTTGGGGATCCTCCTTGGCTATGTTTCTAATTATGCCTTCTCAGGCCTTTCTGAGCACATCAATTGGAGGATTATGCTTGGTGTCGGTATCCTACCATCAGTCTTCATTGGCTTTGCGCTTTTCGTGATCCCAGAGTCCCCTAGGTGGTTGATGATGGAGAAGAGAGTTTCAGAAGCAAGGGCAGTGCTGCTGCAGATTAGCGAATCTGAAGCTGAAGTTGAAGAAAGGCTGGCTGAGATAGAGGAAGCCGCAGGTCTTATGAAATCAATGAAATCTGAGGACAAAGAAGTATGGAGGGAACTGTTGAGCCCTTCTCCTGCTGTTCGTCGGATGCTGTATGCTGGGTGCGGTATTCAATTGTTCCAACAGATCACAGGAATTGATGCTACTGTCTATTACAGCCCAACAATCTTCAAAGATGCTGGGATCAAGTCTGATCAGGAGCTTCTTGCTGCAACTGTTGCTGTGGGATTCACTAAGACAGTGTTCATCTTGGTTGCAATTTTCCTAATTGATAAAGTTGGACGGAAGCCACTTCTTTATGTGAGCACCATTGGCATGACTATGTGCTTATTTCTCTTGGGGGTTGCACTTACACTGCAAAAGCATGCCATGGGGCTTATGTCTCCACGTGTCGGTATCGACCTAGCAATTTTTGCAGTTTGTGGGAATGTGGCATTCTTTTCAATTGGCATGGGACCAATATGTTGGGTCTTGTCTTCAGAGGTATTTCCTTTAAGACTACGAGCTCAAGGGTCAGCACTTGGTCAAGTAGGTGGTAGAGTGAGCAGTGGTTTGGTTTCCATGTCATTCCTTTCTATGGCCCGTGCTATATCAGTGGCAGGAATGTTCTTCCTCTTTGCTGCAATATCCACTATCTCTGTACTTTTTGTATACTTTTGTGTGCCAGAAACAAAAGGGAAAACACTGGAGCAGATTGAAATGATGTTTGCAAATGAGGACGAATGGGGAGGAGGTGAAATTGAGCTTGAGGATACACAACATTTAATACCGAGTGACAAGAAGTCTGTGCCTCTTGGTTGATATTTTGTAGTAACAATAAACTTCTTGTTAGCTCCATGTTTCAGTGACAAGCCAACCCCACCAGCTGGATTCTGAACTTTGATTTCAAAATTGATCTGGCCAGAGAAACACGACCGATCTGAGAACAAAGAAGCCTATTTGATAGGCATAGGTGCAACATAGGAGATTAATTCTACTGTTAGTCTAAATTGTCAATAGCCAATGATTTCCTGGGAGTGGGTCGGACATGTATGATCTTACATTTGATGTATCTTCCATGGAAAGAATATACTCGCAAAAATGTTTTTCTACAAAGTACATTCTTTTAGCACTAACAACAGAGAAATCTGAATCGAACATTCAAAATAGGAATGAGTGTTAGTTGCTATTTGCAGAATATTGTTTGCATGGTATCTGATGCTCCAGCCTATTCAAAACCATGACATGTTAGAGTAGCCTTCAGACTATTGTAGGCTTTAACGTTGGTGTACTCTCTAGTTCATGCTGTTTTACATATGTTCTTCATTGGCTCTGTTCTATTTAGTTTCTGATGTTTCAATACGTGCTCAGATATATACATAATTTTTTTTCTACCGACAGATAGATAAGTTTTTCCCCCCTCTTGTGGACGAAAAACAACATTTTTTTTTTATGAATGTAAAGTTAAGAAACATGTACTCTTGACTTGTCAGATCTGGTTTTTCATACCATTTTCTGATAACGTTGCATTCTCTGTCAAAGTAGCTACTTGATGATCATATTCCCACTGGTCCGATTGCGATAGTTCAATCAGAACACCTATACAACTATTATAACTGGTGCTCCCCTAGAGTAGCTTGTCAACTAAGATAGTTTCTGATAGTTTAAAGTTCAAAAATTCTGTACTATAGCATTCCAATTCCTGCAATTAAGATGTACATACTTTCATCTTCTGCATGCAGCTGAAAATGTGCAGAATCTCCTGCTGTCCTATCCTTTCTTTACAAACATGGAAGAATTGCAGAACAGGCAACTGTCTGAAATCAACGTCCCAATAACGCTCCCCTCTTCCATTTGCAGCCCACTGCTCTCCCTGTTCCAAAGATGGATGCCAAAGCTCTCGCCTTTGATGTTCTCCACCTTGGCCTTCACCCACCTCTCGTCTTTCCTATCCTTGGGTGCAGCGAACAGCCCGCCGATCTTACTCCAGTGCACGGGGTAGAAGGCCCGCGGCGGGAGCACCGTGAAGGCGAGCCTCGGGCTCCGGTGGCGCAGCCTCGCCGCCACCCGGGACACAAGGTACGGCCCGTTGTGGCCCCACTTGTTCCCGTCGAACGCGGCGGCGAACTCGGCGATGAACTCGTGCAGCAGCGGGTGCGCCCTGTCGAACACCATCACGGCGTTGTTCAGCCGCCTCCAGTCGCCCGTGGACTCGTCCACGGCCTGCGCCCGATGGCGTTGCGGAGGTCGGAGAGCGGCCTGAGGACGACGACGTCGGCGTCGAGGTAGATGCCGCCGTACCTGTAGAGCAGCGCGAGGCGGAGGAGGTTGGAGAGGTTCTGCCCGAGCGGGACGCTCCCGAGGCTGACGCCGCCGCGCTGCACAGCGCCGAGCCACGCCTCGGCGGGCGTCCCGTTGAGGAGGTAGGCAAAGTCCGGCGAGGCGACGGCCAAGCGGAAGCCGCGCTCGAGGAACGGCCTCAGCTTGTCCCTGCCGCCCGCGGTGTCCATGGTGTCGGAGGCGACGAGGAGGCAGCCGCCGCGGTGCCACCTGAAGAGGCTCTCCAGGACGAGGAGCTCGCGGCGACCGAACTGCGCGAGCGGGGAGAGCCACGTCATGAAGAAGCGGTCGGTGCACGGCGCGGCGAAGAGCTCGTCCGTGCGCGCCGCGAACCGCCGCGTCTGCGGCGTCTTCCTGAGCAGGAGCTTGAGGAGGCTCTTGTTTCGCTTCGCGGACACCTTCTTGCGGTTGCTCTGAACAGCAGCAGCAGCAGCCGCCGCCCACGCCGGCGGCGGTGGCGCCGCCGTGAAGGCATGGAATGCTGGCAAGGTCTTGTCCACTGAGACACCAATGCTGGTACTGGAGCTCGTTGTATTATTGCGCCTTGAAGTTGAAGGTGTCGTCGGCATCGAGGCATGGAAGGCGTGCAAGGTCTCGTCCATGGAGACAACGAGGCTGGTGCCACTGCTAGTGGCGCTCGTCGCATTGCGCGTCGAAGACAGCCTTGGGAGGAGAGGGCAGATGAGGAGGCTAAAGGTGGTGTGCGAGAGGAGGAAGACGAAGGAGAGCACCAGCAGGAGGGCGGGGAGCGAGAGGGAGAGGAGGAGCAAGGGCAATGGCCTCCGAGCCGCCGGCATCGTCGTCGGAGATGGAGTGATCATTTTGTTCGTTCTTGGCTTGCTGCACCTTGGGCGCTACTGCCATGTGTACACTTTGCAGTGCATGTATGTGACCTTCCTTTGCGTACGTGAGGAGCCATTTCGATCTGGTCTTCGCATTGTAGCAGGGGAAGGCAAGAGGCGCCATTCGCATGAACAGGTGTTCTTGCTGATAGGTTAAAATTAAGTAGAGTTACCACTTGCCACTTGCTAGCTTTGGGGTTCGTGTTTAATTAATCAAGAGCCACTGCCCACTGGTGTTAGTATATACTCCTATGTGCTGATATGAATTATGATCGTTTACTTTTCATTAGGATATAGGATACTAGTACTATAGTATATGTACAGCATCTGCGTCTTGTATAATCTTGAGCATGCAGCCTTAAGCCCGTCGGCACGGCACGGGCCCGTTGATTCGGCCCGGCCCAAGCACGCGGCGCGGCGCGGCTGCATAGGGCTTAGGGCCGGCCCGGCGCGGTTAGCGGGCCGTGCCTGGGCCGCCATCGAAGCACGAGAGCCGGCACGGCACGGCCCACTAAAAAGAGGAGGCACGGCGACGGAAGTTAGTGGGAATTTAGAGATGAATTTTCACATGTTGCAAGTGAAACTATGAATTGTTGAAGATAGTTTTGAGATGATTTTGAGAAATGTATGAATTGTGCTATATTCTGTAAAATTCTTATCAAAATTCAAATTTAGACGAATCTTGTTGTTTTTTTTTTTTGTGTTAGCGGGCTAAGGGCCGGCCCTAAGCCCCTATTGGGCCGTGCTTTTTAGGGGCACACGGCACGAAAAGGGGCCCGTAGGGCCGTGCCTAGGCCGGGCGAAAGCAGGCACGGAGGGCCACTTTGGCACGGCACGGTGGGCCTTAGGGCCCTTTAGGGCCGTGCCCGGCACGGGCCAGAACCGAGGGCCGGGTGTAACACCCTAGGTGTTGATCATAAATTACATCGCATTGCATTAAGCATAATGCATCATTATGCATTCATTTATGAGCATGTAATAAAGCAAGGTCTATGTGTGCAATATATATATTTGCTAAATAATCCTAAAAATGATCTAGAATGCTTTAGAATCAAAAATGAAGTAGGGTTTATATTCATACTTTTGTCAAGATATGCTTCCATGAAGTTGTATGTGTCATGAATGTCTTTACCAAGTTATCAAATAGCTCAAAGTGTAATTATATGTTTTAATTACTTTTTTGGGGTTAAACCCTAAATAAAAGTTGTAGTATAAGTTTTGTGCTACAAATTTTGTTTAAGGGCCCAAGGCCAAATCCTATTTCATCTTGCTCAAATAGTGGCTTTAATATTGAATTCAATATAATTTGAATTGGGCTTTAAAGATTTTTCTAAGTCCTGGAATCTCAGCAGTAAATTCAATTTTCAGGGCTAAGTGAAATAGATTTTCTGGAATAAAGTGCTGGAACTAATTGCATCATTGGATAGAGCTAAGTTTGTACTTTCATGTCATCAAGTTGGTTGAGCTTGTTGTATGTTGGTTAATCCTTAATTAATAGACAAATTTAGCTAATCAGCTTTATTAGTGCTCTGTTTAACTGAATGTGTAGTTTCAGTTTCATTTTGCTATTGTTTGGGAATTAATAGTTTGCTAACCAAACTGATTCAGCTCCTGAGCATGTAATCAATCTTAAAGTGCACTTATAGGGGTTCAACATGGTGCAACTGGTTTGGGTTTTGGTGGCTTGAGCAGAAAAAAATAGAGAGGGAGGAAAACCATGATTTCAGACAATGAACAGTAACCCGAAGCAAATTCAGTTTTTGTCTTCTCCTCTTTCTCGTCGTCGGCACCGTGGCCATCGCTGTTTGGTCGCCGCTGCTGCACCGCTGCCACGCCTCGCCCTTCCCTGTTGCCTCTCGCTGGCCGGTGAAGAGTGGAGGAGGCGTGCATCGCCCCATACCGCCGTTAGGAAGTCGCCGGCTTCGCCGCCGTTGCCTGTCTTTGTCCATTGATCACCGGCGCCACTCCATCGGTTTCCCCGTGCTTCGCGCGCGCGCAGCCACGCCGTGCTGAACGCGTGGAAGTCCTCGCGGGGCAGCTGGCCATCTCGCAGTTCTCGTCCATGCCTTTATATAGACCACATCGGCCGCCGTTGGTCGTTTTTCGATTCTGCCGCCGCCCGCCGAGCTCCAATTCGCCAGGCGAAATTCGTGCTCCATGCTTGCCCACCCCGAAATTGTTCACTCTCCCGGACTTCGCCATCTCCCTGCGCTTCTTCGAGCTGCGCACGCCGTCCAATTCCACCAGAACTGGCGAACGCCGCCATCTTCCTCACTGCCGGCCCGCGGGCCGTCGTCGTGACCTCTCTCACGCGGCTAGCGCGCTCTCAGTGCGTCTCCATCCGAGCCAACTTGTGCCTCCGCTTTGTCTTGACGCCAGGATCATGGTCGATCTCATCTTCTTCGCGGACAAGCTCGGGGACGCGTTGGAACGCCGTCATGCCACCGCGTTCGCGCCACCAGGACCCGCCTCCACCACGGCCGATCCCACTCTGCCCGCCTCCACTTTAATCGGCGGGGAGCACCAAGTCGGGGTGAGCCTCCTCCACCTTTCCCCAACCCCGGATCACCTAATCGCGGCCTGCGGCAAAGGGAACGTCGCTGCGCCGCCATGGCTGACCAGTCTAGCCGCCATGGCCGCCGCCTTTGCTGCTCTAAACCCTAATCGAGTCACCGGACCTTCCGGCTTGGTTTGCGGGGTCGTGTAGAGGACGTCGGTGTGCTCGCCGACGCCCTGAATCCTCACCGGCGATGAGAACGGCCCGGCGCGCCGCCGCGTCTCACCTTTTGAATGGGAAAGCAGAGAGAGAGGGGGGAAGAAGGAGGCCGGGCCGGTTTTGGGCCGTGTGGCCGACCTGGGCCCTTGACGGCCCAGGGATAGCAGGTCACTCTCGTTTTTATTTTCTGAATTCTAGGAAATACTTAAATAGGAATAGAATTTGTTTATTTCATAGCTAATTAATTAGAACTCAGAATATTATGAAAGAAAATATATTTGTGCTCTTTGTGAGATAGTCTGTCATATAAAAATATGAGTTTGCCATGTTTGATAGTTTTAGCATGAGCTAAAATTACATCTTTTAATTAAGAAATGCAATTTTCATGATTTTTGTAGGTCAAAATAAATATCCAAAAATTATGAAAATTGTTTTGCAGCTATTTCATGACAAGTCCAACCTTCACAAAAAGTTTGGGCAGAATTTAAAGATGTTTCATAAAATCACTATTTCTACTTTTAATAATAAAAAGAAAAGAGGCATATGATTGAGTGTGTGTTTGTATTTTAAATGCTTCCAATGCATACCTTGCTGTTTTAACATTATGAGTAACTGATTGTCTTTGAAATATTTCAAATGAATGGTAGATGGTTTTATTGATTATGTGTCATACTTGCTAAGGCATAGAAACATGTATGCATGTATATAGATATATAATTTCCTCTAAGAAATAAATAACCATGACATAACTTGAATGAGTTTTGGAATTGATTGAAGACCATGAGACATTTTAACCTTAATGTCTTATGGCAATGGTATGTTCATTTTAATGTGCTTCCTAATCACCATATTAATAAAAGAAGAATGTCTTTTCATATTAATAAATATTGCTATACCTTAAGTAGTTGTTTATATAACACTAATGAAATCTTTTGGCATGTATATATTTGAGTTATGAAAAACAAGATATCCTGCTAGGGTGATAGAAATAGTAATTCATATAGCAAGTTAGTAATCACATGTTATGTTAAAGAAACAATATACTTTTTCCTTATATATAATAAAGCTAAAGTGATGTAGGTAACTACCGGAATAATTAAAGTATGTTTTATACTTTGATTGATGACTTAGGAACATCGCACCTCTGCTGTTCCTTGGCAAGTAACTAGTATGGTTGATGTGCATACCATCTACATGTAAGATTAATAATTAAGAGAGAGCTTGTCAAATAATTATTTAGCTTTCACATGAATATGAATGGAGAATTTTGATTTCTCTTCTCTACTCTCCATCTCCATCTACACACATGCCACCTTTCACCCTTCATGCATCTTCTCATGACACCTCTCCCTACATGTGTCATGTGGTGAGTGAGTAACCTTGCCACCTTTCCCTTTATGTGTCATGTGGTGAATGGTTGATCTTGCCACCTTTCCCTTTATGTGTCATGTGGTGAATGGTTGATCTTGCCACCTTTCCCTTTATGTGTCATGTGGTGAATGGTTGATCTTGCCACCTCTTCTAAGTGTCATGAGATGAATGGTTGGTCTTGCCACCTCTCCCTCCTTGTGTCAAGCCATGGTTGGTTGAAAGTGGGGAAATCTGATTTCTACCTTCTCCATGCTCATCATCCATCCATCTATATATATGATGGAGAGAAGTGCTTTCTCTTCATTCCATTCCATCTCTTCCATTTTTCCATGCCATACTTTCTTCTCCACCATGGAGCACGCCCTTTTCTTCATCAAAACTAAGCCATGGAAGTGGTATAATCTTATTTCCTAGCCTTAAATTTCTCCATTCATTTATAGAGTCTCACATGCATAATTCATTTCTATATGTTGTGCTGAAATGGTAGCAAGTGCAGTTTCTATTCCATAAATGTTTACATGTTTTAAATAACATTTTCTGTAGATGGTTTATATACAAAAGTTGTAGAGGACTTCCATATCTAGGTTGTCCTAAAAATTTTATGATTTTAGGACAAAAGAATTGGGAGTTATAGATTTTACAAATTACCGATCAATTTCTGTTTACTCCCTGAACAGAATTGAAAGACTTGTTTGTTTGACTTATTTAACTTAGGAATCAACTGTGGGTTATAATTAGAAAGTTGTAGTGTTTTTAATAAGGTTTCTAAAGAGTCCTAGATCACTAATTTTGGTGGTCTATAACCCTGGTTATGACTAGGTTAAACTCAAGGACAGAATCTGTCCAATCCTGGACAGAATTGATTCATTGAACTGTTTGACCTTAATAACGATTGAATCAATCAAAGATGATAATAACAAAGTTGTAGACAACTTTATAAGCTATTCAAAGAATCTAATAACACCTCTTTTGGATGTCTATAGCTTCTGCTATGGGTAAAACAGTCAGCTGTTGTGCTGCTGTTCTGTTTTACATTTATACTTTAAGTTGATTTCTTGATCCATGCAACCATGGTGTGTTTCAGAAGCTTAGTAATAACTTCAGTGGTGTAGTTCATCATGGTTAAAGTATCTTGAACTTAACTCCTAAATTAAGTGTCACTAATTAACTAAGTAATGATCTTGATGCTTCCTTGCTACAGCCTTCGGAAAGGATTAAGCATGTAATGTTTGGTGTGACGTTTGGATTGATTGTAGGCCTTGGATCATAACATCCAAATGATCCTCGGCAACTTGATTCTTATTGATAAGGAGCATGATAGGTTTATAGTAGTTAGTATATGTTTGTTTGTAAGTAATTATAATACCTTTTCAGAAAGAAGATATGCACCTACTCTGTGAAGATTAAAAACAAACTTGATAATATAGTGTTGTCATCAGAGAAAGAGAATTGCACACATAGAATATTATGTAACTTTCCTTTATTATTATACAAGTAAATCATCTCATCAAGCATCATATCATGCATAGCATTAAACGTGCATCATTTCATTACGTGTAGTCCACGTGAGAAAAGAAGGATCGCGATGATCAAAGTTTTGAAGAAGGTTCGTGAGGATCCAGCTGCGATGGGGTGATTCCACGGAAGATGTCGATAACAAAAATTAACCGCTAACCTTCCCTGCAACACAGGCAAGCCCCGGAGCATAACCCACTCCCTCTGTTTTATAAATACTTTATTACACTTTAAGTCTAGTGTAATGTGCATTAAGTAAATAGGAGTTGAATGAAACCGTTGTTGCATGATTACCTTGAGCTACTGACTAATTCGGATACTATCCCACTAGTATGTGTAGGGACGTTCTCCTTAAATGCTTAGCCATGCTTAGACCGGTAGAAGTCGGGTGATTTTGTCTCCGCGAGATGTAGGATGGTTACTTACTCACTACGGGATATATGTATGCTATCCTGAATCATATGATGGTTAATAAATTGGAGACCGGACGGAATTTCGTATTTTCCCTGCGGTCGATTAAGGACCGAGCCGTATTCGGATCTAGGTGTGAGATTGAGCGTACCTTCACATAACCGCCCGAATAACTTCGTTTCGACGGTGAAGCTGATTAGCTTATTCGAGATAGTTTTTGTGGACCGCTGAATGCATTCTTTGGGGACGAACGGAGGGGTAAGTGGCTTGGTCAAGACCCCGCATGACTACGGGCTACGGGCTGAACGGGCATGACTTGTGAGACGCAGTACCATAAGCTTTGCAACCGGATCCAATCCTATCTTTCGAATAGAGCGAACAGCAACTCGAGCGAGCCGGTTTAGCTCGCAAGAGTGTGTGATACGGGCTTTACCCAGCTGGTGTAATCGATTCGAATCGCCGTCTCTCCCGGTCAGTGAGAAACTCATACCTTTTCGCAGAGACGTAGTAAGAAATGGAACTTTGGATGATGATGAAGGGATTATGATTGGTATCCCAGTTATAAGTGATGATTGCTATGATTAAAATAACATGATATAGATAGATGCTAATATAGTCCTAAATAGCTCAATCGTAATAACTTTGCTATGAAAACATGAAGTAAGGATTATATCAGTAAGCTTTTCTGCAACTGATGCTAGCCATCAAACTCTACTCATACAGTCTAGCATTATCCTTGGTGTCTTTTATTTCTTCTCCCTGACGGGTAAGTCTTGCGAGTACAATTGAGTACTCGGGGTTTTATCCCACCCCATTGCAGGTGTGAATTGCTTTGTCGTGGATGATGCTAACCAAAAAAAAAACGGTGGGCACGGCTACTCCGTAATATTTCTCTTCTTTATTTCACTGGAGGATGTCATAAGCTAGCAATACCACTCAACTTTTGATTTGGTAATCTTTTTAAACTTTATTTTACTGTCAATTGATTTGAAACCAAACTTTTATTCATTATTCTTTATCTTATTGTAATAACTTTTATGCTGCGAACTCTGAGTATATGATACGTATTTGCTTAATCGAGTACGATTCTGGTTGTAAAGTTGATTTACCGAGGTCATTCGTGACACTCGGCGGACTACCGGGTTTATACATGGGAGAGTATGTGCGTGCCATCATAATCAGCGGGACGTTCATGCTTAATCATGTATAAATTGGGCGGTTCCGTCACACCGGGCCGGCACGGCCCGTTGCTTATATATAGTCTTGTATGCTTGCTTTCCATATATGAGAAAGGATTTCTCCGGTTGTGCGCTTTGAGAAAGTATTATCCTAGCTTGTTTATCCTCCTGTTAATCTTGGATTATAAAGGACTGAACATGCAAGAGAGGTACGTGGCATTTTATTAAAGAATAGATAAGAAAAGGACATGTATAACGGATAATATGACACACCAATTATCCTTTTTCTTAATCTTGGATCATGTATGTGAGCTCTAATTTACTAGTAGCATATACTAGTAGTAGTCTTAAGGAGCTTAAGGCCAATATCAATAGGGTTTTATGCACATTAAATGGGGTGTCACATTAGCAGATTTGGAGTTCTTACATGAAACGAGCAGAAGAGAGAAGAAAATCGTTTTATCCCCACGAAACATATAGACGTCGTTTCGAGACATTGGAAACCGGGTGAAACTCGTACTGAGAGCCTCGATTCTTTTCATCGCATCCACAACTTCTTCCGCTGGCCGGGGACGCTTGCAACTGGGAGGTCGAAGGGGAAGGGGAAGATGGGAGCTTCGCTGCCTACCAGCCACGCAGGCTCAAGTGGGTGCGAGCTCCACCGCCAGCGGGGGGCGGGGGCTGTGCGCGTGCTCCGCCGAGCCTTGGGTGCTTCGTCGGACGACGGCGAGAGCTCCACCACCGCGAAAGGCCCCTAACGCTGCGCCCGTGGCGCCGCCCGGCCATTAAGCGCGCAGCTGCTTGCGCGAAGCTCCACCACGGGCCACAGGCATGGACAAGCTCCGCCACGGGCGACACCGCGAGGTCCACCGCCAGCCGTGGGCGCGAGCAGGCTCCGCCATGGGCCACAGGCGCGAACACGAGTGCTGTCGCGGGCACGACGTGAGAGATGGGTAGAGCTGCGTGAGCGGGAGATGGGGAGGAGACTGGTGGGACCCATGAAAGGCTAAATAACTCTTTGAAACTGTGCAACAAAACTATGCACAACCGTTTCATATTTAGTTTTACATCTTGAAAACTAGATGGTGAAACCTTATATTGAGACTGATCTATAAAACTAGGAGGTAAAACTTTGCTTTAAAACTGACCTAATAATAAACACTTTTTCCAGTCCTATAGTATGTGTCATGCAGGTTTAGGCATAAGGTCGTCATTGATCCCCGCTATGTTAACATGGGCACACATGTTCACAACCACAGCTTGGATCTTATGAATTGCGACCATTTCTTGGCATAATAAACTATAAGGAGGAGAGAGCAATGAGCGATGGCGCGGGATTCATGAACCTTAACATCGGGGCTTACGCACGCAGCACGATATACGTTTATTTGAGCGATACTTACGCCCTATGCAGTGCCTCGATTCGATTATATTCTCGAGTTCCATGTGGTCTTGGGAAATTCTCCCTGCAGAGAAAGTACGTGTAAAACACGTCGTAGTTGAATACTCTGTCATTTTGTAAAGTTCACTTCGTTTTAATTTAACCAAATTTAGAGAAAATATATATTAACATAACCAAATAAAAGCACTATTAAGTACACCGGAGAAATTAAAAGCTCTCTTTTCTCATTTCTAATACTTTCTCCATTTATTTATCTCCTTTATTTAAGCCTTTGACGCAATGACCAAGGGAGCAGAGTAAGCGTGAGTAGTTTACATTTAATCATCGCGGGCTAAACCAATGAGCAGCAAATGAGCAATAAATACAGGCTAGAAACAACCAATGAATAACAAATAGGTAATAAATACAGACAAGTCCTAAACTAATATGAAGGAGATTTTTAATAAAAAAATTTTGTTTAGATGAAGGAGATAAATGAATGAAGGGAGTAGCTATATCTTTTTTTAATAAATGATAGTTCATATCCGGCTTCATCTATCATAGGTAGAATCAGACCAATTATTACAAAGTTCGACCTCATCGTCCACACACACTGATACTGACAAAAAGTTTACATCCAGACTTAAATAAAATGAAACGGAAGGTAGACATTTGACTAAGAAAGTCCAATAAACCTAGTTGATAACCATTCATTGGATCTAAAGAATTGCAAGGCTGACGACTCCAAAAGCTGCCCAGTAGATAACAACTGGTCCTTTAGAATATCACGCCCATTGCAGTCCCCGCCCAATCGTCGGAGCCAGTGGGTTCCCCTGAATAGTACCTGCAAAAAAAGTTTTCGGTCTATATTTGTCAAAAACTACCTCATTTCTTGTTAACCAAATTGTCCAGCATAACGCCGTCCCTGCTGTTAACAATAATGCATTATGAATAGTACCCCCCATCTTAGATCAATTGACAAATAAGTCTTCTATGTTCTGAGGAGGTGAAATCCCAAATAATAAGTGTACAGTATGCCTATCTGGGTGAGTTACTACGTTAAAGCAATAAAGAAGAGAGGGAGGGTGTAGATGTAGTCATGTAGCCACCTTCACCTCTTGATAGAGCAAAGAGTCAAAAAAAAAAACAAACAATCTTCACGTCCCAATTTTTTCTCATGATTCCACACTCTGAAGCTTGCTACAACCATTTTTAACTTTGCATTGCTACTTTGCTCTGTTCTTAACCCAACTGCACTATTTTTTGACGCATCCTGTTTAGTTTGGGATTTTCTTTATGTATCAACTCCTAGGTTAGTACCAAAGGTCACAACATGAATACAGTGGAAGGTGGAACCAATACATGATACAGATACATGTATACTGCCACAGGTTGTTATTTATTTATTTAAGACCACAATACGTGTGTACAAGTGAATGGGAATATTGATATCAATTTTTGTTTAGTAGAACAACTGTCTTTAAACATTCAAAACCTGAAAAGGTGAGTTCCCAACCTTTTTCCCCCTTGAACAACTCCCAGCAATTTGTTGCTATGAAATATTACGGCCGTGAGTAGAACCAATGACTGTTGTGTACACAAATTACCACCAAAGCAGATATGTAAATATTGTTCCTACAGGACATAAATTTCGTTTGCTAAAATTTGGATGTTTCTGAAAATTTTTGTCTTATTTATATATGCTAGACGGCCCTCTAGGCAATGATAAATTATAAATATGATTCATTAAACCTATTTAAAGGACTAATTAAGTTATATTGGCTTCACAAAGTTTGGTTATTCTATAAAAAATATAACACTAAGATTACTTTGGAGTGGGCATCACTATTTTTGAAAAATTGTCTCATGGACTATAAGGAGTGATTCATAAGTGTCGGTGCTAGAACTGGTGGTCCTAGCGCCAACTAGTAAATTTAGCGTGCTCCTAACTCCGGAAGGTGTGCAAGATGGACACAAGGATTGATACTGGTTCGGGCAAGAGAAGGCCCTACGTCCAGTGGGGGAGGGTGACTTGTATTATCTTGCACCAGAGTGCTTGTAGGTAGGGGTGTACAAGCGGTTGAGAGAGGGCGCTGGTCCCAAGTCTCGTGGTTGATTAAGTGGAATGTCAATATCGTGCTAGTGTGAGCTTGCCTACTAAGGGCCCCCGTCCTCTCCTTTTATAGCCGTAAGAGGAGGATGAGGTTTACAAAGCGTGCCCGTGCACGTGAAGGAGTCGTGAGCGTCTTCCTCCCCTGATCCGAGGCCTCGGAGCCTGCAGCCTTCCTTGTGCTGAGGCCCCGGAGTGGGTGGCGGCACTGTTGGGCATGGCCAGGCACTATTGGTCATGGGCGCAGCTGCGGGGCGTCACCTCCCCAGTCCTGGCGGTGGAGAAGACATCTGTCCCTGTGTGGGTTGGCGGAGCAGCGATGGAGGGCGTATCCGAGCCCTGTAGCTTGCTGTAGCTTTGACTCGCCTTGAGTCCGAGGCTCGGAGGGCCTCGGAGCCTGCTGCCGTAGGTGGAGTAGTTGGCACAGGGGAGGATAGTCATCGGGGCAGTCGCTGCCCATCCCGGGCTCAGAAAACCCGGGAGGGACTGTTGTTTGACCGGCGTCCCGCCTGTCCTAACCCCTGTACGGAAGATGACACCGAATGACGGCCCTTGGCGTGGCAGCCGGCGCCCCGAGGCTTCGGTGATTTAACCTGTCACAGAAAGTAGGCAAAATAGTGCCCCACAGTGGTGGGCATGGCCATCACCGTGGAGGATGACGAAACCCTGAGCGCGGGCGTGAACAGTGATGGGACGGCCTCCTTATCCTGCCAAGGGATTGCGTCACTCGGACCGAATCAGAGAGGCGGACGGCAGATATACGCCCGGTCGAGGCTTGGTTTGACCGGGGGAGCGCGGAGCGCCCCCCGCCCGAGGCCTAGGCGCAGGGGCTCGGGCGAGTCGGGAGGCGGGAGCTCGTCCGAGGCCTCGGCGGGGAGGGCTCGGGCGAGGCGGGAGCTAGCGCCCGTCCGAGGCTCTTGGCGAGGAGGGTTCGGACGAGGCGGAAGGCCAGCGCCCGTCCGAGAGCTTCGGCGAGGAGGGCTCGGACGAGGCGGAAAGGAGCTCGCTGGGCCTTGATGGGCCGCGTTTCGTTGTTGTGAGGCCTGATTTTGCGTTTGTTGGGTCCGGTTTATGTGACCTGTCTGGGGGGCCCTAGTTTTGGTACCTGACAACAAGGATGTCGGAATATGGAATGTTAAATCAGATGCTTTTTTTCGAGATCGTGCGCTGCACGTATTTCATACGAGAAATGGGATTTGGATTACAGGGAGGGTGCGAGCAAAGCAACGAGAAGTGCCCCTGCTCGCAGGAGGGAAGCTCGCTTTACATTAAAACAGCACCTGAAACTAGCTAGCAAGCGAGGACTACAGCAGTACCAGCAGCGTGTTCAGCGTCTTGTACCCAGCCAAGCTCCACTCGTTTGCTTCATCAACGATTGTAGCAAGTAAGCAAAGCGGTGGCGTAGCACAGTTGTTGAATGTTCAAGCGTTGCGCTCCTTCCAAAGCGACCAGCCAATGAGGAGCAAAAGCGAATCGAAGCCACGGCGTGCACACTTGGGTACCAGCTTCCAGACCCGTAGCCACCAGTCGAAGATGCAGTCGTCCTGATTAGGCGCTATGGGACTCAGATTTAGCTTCCCCAAAACTGCAGTCCACAGTTCCCTAGAATAGACACAACCAAGCACGAGGTGGTCGATGGTTTCAGATGCTTGATCGCAGAGGACGCATGAGTCAGAGTCCTGCAGCCCATGGTCGAAGCGGCGTCGCGCCGTCCAGCACCTGCCGCGGAGAGCGAGCCAGAAGAAGTGCCTGGCTCACGCACCTTCCACAACTGCTTCGCCCCGAGCGGCCTGGAGGAGCCAATGAACAAAGAGGCGTAAGCCGACGACGCAGAGTACTGCCTATCCCCTGTCCAGATCCAGCGTAGGCAATCGGGCTTCCATCATCAAGTATAATGCCCTCCGTGAGCTCCCAAACTCTGAGATAGTCCAGGATCACCAGCACAGTGAGGGCACCCGCAATGTCACGCACCCAGGTGCGCGCGTGCAAAGCCTCTACCACGGTTTTAGAGCGTGCGCGACGCTTGATCACGGAGAATAGGTGTGGTGCAACATCCATGAGGCATTCCGCCCGGAGCCAGGGATCCAGCCAGAACAAAGCCGATTTACCATCACCAAGTTGCCACTTGGTGCTTGCCCGGAAGATGGCATCCACCATGTCCTATTGCTTATCAGGCAGCGCCAGCCAGGCCGGTTGCGTCGTTCGTCGTTGCCAGAGCCAACGCAACCGAAAGGCATACCCCATGCGCCTCAGATCAACAATTCCCAGGCCACCGAGCTCCTTAGGGCGACAAACGACGGTCCGCGCGACCCTGCATCGTCCGCCTGCCACCGCCGCTCTGCCAGCCCAAAGAATGGCCCTGCGACGGCGGTCGATCTCCCTGATAGCCCACGGCGATAGGCAGAGGACAATGGAGACATGCACAGGAATAGCCGAGAGCGTCGAGTGTACCAGCGCAGTTCTTCCCGCTTCATTGAGCAATTCCCCCTTCCAGCCTGGAATCCGCATCGCAACCTTGTCAATCAGAAATTGCTCATCGCATTTCCGAAGACGTCGAATTGATAGGGGGGCACCCAAGTATATGCATGGGAAATCAGCGACCACGCAGGAAACAGTGTGGACAGCAGGAGCAGATGGTTGGGCACTGCATGTCATATCTCTCACTCCAACCTTAAGCTTTGCTAATGCTAGCCTTCATCATTCAGTAAGCTGCTAAGCAACGCCCACAAGTGCTGCTGAGGGAGCTGCAATATTGGTAGTGCACAATTCGAAGACTCTGAATAAACGTTGCAGAAATAACAAGGTCATAATATTGTGGTCACAGCTGTATCATTTTTCACCAAAGCATCATCATGTCCTTAGAAAAATACTAAGGCTTTTAATTTGGCTTTCACTAAACCATCATAACTTTAGCTGACAGTGGTTGTTCAATTCACAATTATCCTAATCCTTGCTTTGTTCCCAGGGTGGTTCGGATAAGCTCTGTTTGTCTGAATGAAATGCAATAATAATTTCAGAAGGGTACTAGGGTTGCTTTGCTAAATATATTGCCAAACGAAGTTTCTATGTCAGGTCTATATCATTTTATTTTATCTCTACAATACCTTCAACAGGGTTCCTTTGCTGAACAAAGGTTGCTATGTCAGGTTTGTATCATTTCATTTTATTATCTAAGTGTCCTGTAGGGTCTAAGGGAAAATGAATCAGCACGGTTATGTTCAAATCAGTGTAGTTTGTCATTGTTAGAAACAGAAATGGCTCCTCCTCACTTTCGTCGCAATCGCTGAGTGCGGGGAACACCCGCGTGTGGGCACTAACTAACATGTCTGCTTGTGGCATTGCCTCCTGCTGCTGCTGCTCTGTGCCTTTTGGCCTTCTCCTGCGCTCTCTCCTTCTTGTCCTCAACCATCTACCCGCTGCCTCCCTCAGCCATGCTTCTCCTCTTTCAGCTTCAGGACAGCACACAGCAACGACGGGGACAGCACGAGCGAAGACGATTGTATGTTTGGGTTGCAGCTGGGATGCGTCCAACTATTAACTCGAACTGAAGTGGTTATTTGGATGTTCTTTTTATTAGTTTCGTTTGGTTTTCAGAATATTTTGATGTTGATAGGAGTGGACAGTTGAATGCTATATAGAAAATTGCATGCTGTTGGAGTTCTGAAAATGTTGTGAGCTGATTGCTTCAAAAAAATGTTGTGAGCTGAACATAATTTTCATTCTGCCTGTATCAGTTTTTCTGATCTAGTAAGTTTTCTGTAACCATGGTTTTGCTGTTAGTATGCTGTGATCCTGAATATTCTTTCTGAACCTAAATCATGTAGCTTCTATATATTCTTTCTGAACCTGAATCCTGTAGCTTCTATATATTTTTCTGAAGTCACCGTGCAAGCTGTGACTTGTCTGGAAATATCACTGTGCAAGATGTGACTTGACTGTGCAAACTGAATGTCGTTTCTTATGCTTCCCTGCATTATTGTTGGTAAATATTTTACAGTTGACCTACATTGCCATTACTCTATATTAATTCAGCCTTATGTATCCTTTATTTTAGTTAATTTCAGCTCTAAATACTTGGTTTCTTTACTCTCCATACTTCATTTTGCCAAAATTAGATTTTCTATCAATTCAATCAGATGCCTACTACATCATTTACTATTTTACTGAAATGATCAGATGATAGGCTATAATTTTCTGAACTCCACTTTCTCAGAAATAATTCTCCGAATTCCACAATAGAATTTAGAGAATTGGTACCTACAATTATAACAATGCATGCTTTCGTGTTGTGATCATTGTGGTTTGATCGTTGATGTTCTATCAGCCCTAAGCATGGGTTACCAATTTCCTTTTTGTGTCCTGAACTGAGGGTGCAACAAATTTTCCAGGTAAACATCACTGCAACTGAGGAAGCTGAGTTCAGGACCTCAATTTGCACCGGCACTTTCTTGGTGATCATCACAACATCAGGAAGCTTTTGGTATTGTCAGACAGCTAAGAGTCATGCATGTGTAAATGATCTTTGCTGATGAAAAACATTTACTTCTCTGCAATATTGCCTGACAACTGAACATGCATGCGTCATGGTTCAAAGCAATAACCCCAAGCCCTGGCATGTGATTTGCATGCTTCGGCCAACTGTAGCCCAGTTGTGTGCATGGCACTTCCCTCTTCCTCCAATGAATTGAACTAGAACATCAGGCGCCCTTCGGGCGCCCTACAATGACTTTAAAAACAAAAGTTCAGCCCACCATTGAGATGGTTTTATAAATTATAAACTAAATGGAACACGAACACAGTCATTGGTTTAATGTATATGCAGACATTGTAACTGTCACTATGTTGTCAAAAACCTATGGTCTTGCATATGCCGCATATCACACCAAAAGAATGACAGAATAAATGCAGCCTGCAACCATGAGATTTTCGAAAACACAGCTGATCATCACAGATGGTCCCTTGATTCTGAACATTAGGCGCTGGTGAGTAGTTGAACTGCCCTGTAAATTCAAAAGGTTGTCAGAGACGCAGTTATCAAACATGACAGGTTAGAGAGCAGAATACAGAAGTCATCGAACATGACAGAGAGCATATTATACAATTAGACAGAAACTGTGCAGCTCCCATTCTGTTAAACCATGTTAACCCTAGGTCGATTCATCAGCTGATGGTGCAAAATAAAATACCAATGCATGGTATATATATTAGACATAATAGTGAAATCTGATGTACGACATAACATTGTTTTTCCCATATAGTATAATCATTCGCTTTGTTTGCCTCAAAGGAGCCCTGGTGACAAATTAAATCATGCACGTGCATTGGCTGGATATTACCTCTTGTAATGCACTAACTACCTCACAGATGGAACATTTTTTAACATTAAATATTAGCTCCTTTGAGAAACCCATTTCATCATAAATGATGAAAAGCTATCATAAAGTGCAGAAGGAACTTGAAGGCTAGTCTGCATGTAATTCAGGCTTACAGTATCTGCGTGCGTATATGAGCTAGCACCACCACGTACTGCAACCATGTCCAAATGCATCCTTTTATTTCAGTAGTATAAATTTCAGAAGCACTGTCTGCATGAAGAGAAGTGGTTCATACTTAAATCTAGTCGAACATACAGAACTCCCAACATAAGTTAATCCAAATAGAAATGTAAACAGCGGACAATGGAGTAATTACTTCAGGGGGAAAGGTTGGAATCGAATATAAGTCGTTCTCTTTTACATGAATATACCATCTCATCCAGTTCAAGGAAGGACTGAGCACTATTCCAAAAGGTAGAGGAAACTCAATGTTACCCCACCTGTAGAAATTTGGGCGTACCTACAGAGTAGTAGGCACAAAAGTACATTACACTCTACCTACACAGCACAATAAGTTTGGTCTGATGAAACATTATGAAGAACACCAAGCAAACCGTTTTAAGATGCATACAATTTTAGAAAAGAGGAGTACCGGAGTAGTTCCCTATTTTATTATGTTTGTCAAAACTTAAGGTATGTGTGTTGATTGAAGATCAAACATATCTTTTAAAGGCAAAGGAAAGTCTATTTGCAGTTCAGTCATATTCCAAAAGTCTGAAGCCCTTTTACTGCAAAAAGGCAAACAATCTCGGCTCATAGTCTCATATGCAGAGCAAGTACAGCATCATATCAAGGACTAATTTGGTGTGGTCGGGCACTGCACATACATGGATAATAGAAACAAGAAAATATACTGCATTTGGAGCTTATTTTCAATACTCCAATAGCTTAGTAGAAATTTCTAATCATTCCTTGAACCAATAGTGAACATTGATGTTTCTAAAAAAATGTATCGTGGAAGTATGTAAAATAGGAAGGGGAACCGTAACAGGCATAGGGTTGAAACTGAACTATATGTATGCCATATATAATGTCAATAGCAGAAGCAGCAGGAGCACGAATGTATCAAAAGACAAAGATGCCTATCTCATCTGTAGACAACACCAAAATTAATATGTAACTGATCAACTCATGTTTAGAGACTGAAACAAGAAGAAATATCAAACAAAACGCATCGCCGCCATCTAATTCATTTTGGATATTGGGATATGAGGGGTATATGTACCTATCTTTCAAGCACGTTTGGATATTGGGATATGAGGAGTGGGATAGGGAAAGGAAAATAGATGAATGGTTGTGATTAAATGAGGTGTGAAGAATGGATGGCTAGGATCCAATATTAGCCTTTGAAGAGTGGGATATCCTATTCCTATCTCCCTATCCCTATCCAAATGCCAAGAGGATTAAAACCTGCAGCAGATGCAAAAAATATTATCGCCAGACAAGTAAGCGGATCCTCCACTACTTTTTATCAATACCATCATATGTCGCTGAACATGTGAAATTCAAAGTAAAAATGAGTTCTTTCTACCTACTCACCTCGTCATTCTAAATATTTTATTTGACTATTTAACCAATGAGATTAGGAGCAATTAATAGTGATTTCCAGTTTCAGGACAGCATGGAACATTGTCGAGATCAAATACTACGGGGCCAAAAGCATCCTGATCACTAAAGAGGTAACGCAAGCCTTCATATATGGACGAGAGCCACTGGAAAGATGCAAAGGTCCTCCCCAACAGAGTGACTGTAAAAAAAGCTATGTTCAATGGTAGTCGCTGATAGTCCAAAGTTTAACCTAACCGAATGCGATATTCTTCAACCAAAGAGCTAGATGATGTAAATTCAGATAGGTGAAATCGATCAGAAATATTCTCACCAACTACTCTCCAAAACTACTCTCGAAGAGGATTCCTTCTGAGAGTAACATGTCCACTCGCATTAAATCCCAGCTGTCCAGGTCAAGAATACAATTTCACACAGTCGCAACCCTAATCACAAAAGCAGAAGGTCTAAGCAAGGACATGAGATCAGTCAAATGTGAATCTCTCACCTCGAGCCACTTGGGGAATGCAAGGACGGTGACGCGGACGAGAACCAGAGCTTCTACATCTTCCACCACCGTGGCCGGATTTGCTCGATTCCAGATCTCATGAGCCACCGGATCCCGCACAGCTTCAGATACTCCTTCACGCTGCAAAGGCCGCACGCCTCCCCATGATCTGGCCACGACGGCACTCATGCCGGCATAGAGGCAATGCATAGAGGAGAGGGCAGCAAGGGGCTAGCGCTTCCACCTCCGCCAACCATGGTGCCGTGGGGACTGGCAAGATCCGCCGGATCCACGCGCCACCGAATCTCGTAGATCCACATGCTTCCCCGTGCTGTAGAGCTGCACGACTTCCATGCTGGCAGTGTGGAGGCTACCCGGGGAGGAGAGGGCAAAGAGGGGCGGGGAGGTGGGAGCTACGGCGAGAGGAGAGAGAGGATAGAAGGATAACGGCTTGAAGCACAACTGCACGAGGTCGAGGAGGGGCTGCGCCCTGCGGGTGCGAGTTGGGAGCAGGGAGGTTTCTGAAAAAACTACAAGGGGCTTCTCGAAAGACTCATTTTCGGAATTTTTCTTTCTTCACTTCGAAATAAAACTGAACGTAGGGGTAAAATCACAAAACATTAGAACGTGTTTACTGTTCTCCACATAGCAGTTGGCCTGCGGGTTGATTCTATGAATTTGGAGGGCTTTTTCGCATATTGCACAGAACCACGTGTCAGCGCCCAAAGGAGCCACCGATGCTCCGAATTCTATCGTGCTCGCGAAACCGAGTGGGTTTAAATCAACCCGATGATGATGGAATTGCTACTGTAGTCTATACAGTTAGGAACTCAGGAAATTGAAAATGCCCACGCGTTTAGAAATTTAGTGAGGTTAAGAAACTGACATGTTCAGTACAGAGTTTGTGAACCTGCGAGGCTATGCTCTTTGTTAATTTCACAAACTTTGCTTTTTGGATTGAATGTCACCTTAATGTTGGTATTTAATTTCACAGTATTGTTATCTTATCGTGCAATTTATGTGGTTTTAATACAAAAGCTTAGCTGTTCCATAAGCAATGCATAGACACAAACCTATGGAGAAGAGAGGAAGGGAGTAGATGTAGTCATG
Source organism: Chrysopogon serrulatus (assembly GCA_015844335.1). Classification (NCBI taxonomy): domain Eukaryota; kingdom Viridiplantae; phylum Streptophyta; class Magnoliopsida; order Poales; family Poaceae; genus Chrysopogon; species Chrysopogon serrulatus. The sequence continues at coordinate 196,596 of JADLZL010002606.1, forward strand.
TAGCCACCTTCACCACTTGCCAGAACAGAAGTCAAAAACCAAACAATCTTCACGTCCCATTTTTTTTTTTTTTTGTCATGATGAGTTGACTCGTCATTCATGAAGTGATGATGCTCTTAGGTCCCGTGAATGGCTAGGCGGGATGGAAAGGGTATACCAGAATTTACCATCAGCTAACCCGATGCAAAAAAAAAATTAGAGACAATAAGAATCACAAAATCATCGTGCAAGCACGTTCGCAAAAATAAAGAACCACAATATCATCTTCTTTATGTGTAGAAACTGGTTGATCAAAGATAGAGAATTTTGACTTAGGTCAAAACTAAAGTGAATTATAATTTAGAAATGGACGAAGTAAGTTGCGTATGACAACCTGCTATGTCTAAATCGGCATACTCTCTTCGGTACAATTTATAAGGCACACTCTGATATAACACGGTCTCCTACTGTTAGTGTTTTACGCTCCTATAAATGGCGATTTATTTCTATGTACTCCGACCAAACCGTCTGATCCCTGATCTAATCAACGAGAAGAGCCCCACTTCACCAAATGCTTACACTCATGGACCCCTGTATAGTTGGATCGGTGATGAGGCTGACAAATTTGTTTTTGTTTTTGTGGCCCTAAAGATACAGTTCAGACTTCAGAGGCGTCAGCATCAACGCTGCAAGGCAGTCCCCCCTTATTCATGTTCTCATGCTCAGTATAATAATTTTCTAACTAAGACGAAATAGTAAATATCAAACTGTTGCGCTGATTACCTTCGTCAAGCACTCTAGTTGATTTCCCCTGTTTGTTTGACATCACATCAAATGATCTCGCGAATCACCATTTCTGGTGCTGCTACGACACGACCATGAATTATCGTGTCACCTACTCACCTTCGATAGGCATCTCGATCAGATTTCAGATTATATGCCCCTAATATCTCATATCTGACAGACCAAGGTCCTGGGAAGCCGCGGATCTCTCAACTCATCTGGAGATTGCTTTTGCCGCCGTGGCCGCACCTCCACCGCTAGCAGGATCGGCGCTCGCCATCCAACATTTGAACTGTTGAAGGTAGTTTTCTCCGGGAACCACAAGAAAACGGACTCCATACAGAGTGCACAGACCGCACATGACACGTGAAAAGAGCATGTAGCAATGATTCAACACAGAAACTGGATAAGAAATTTGTTGGGCAACCGACAGTTGGGACACCAGATACACATCAGAAAAGCACCTGTCAGCATCGTCCGGAAGCAAGGTCCAAAAGGTTCAGAACTCAAAAAATTTTCATATCTTCCTAGTCCCTCAATTACTACTACTATACCCATGTACCACTAAACATCTCAAGCCTGCTATACCATACCAGTACAACGAATTCACCACTCTATGCAACTCTTTTTTGCTTTTCTATTTCTGTCGAGCTAAGATTTCTTACAAGAATATATAATAACGGGGTAAAAATATAAAGTCAAAATGAAAAGCTAAACTGGACTCAATAGAGAAAACAGATGAAAAGATGGCTGGCAAAGATCACAAAGATCTAGCTCCAACCGGCCGACGCCCCCTCGTCTTTCCCGGGCTCCATTCTCATATACAATTCCGGGCAAACGAATCCGCCGTACCTTGAATGCCAGGTCGTAGGTTAGTTGAAGTTCGCAAGCAGGTGCACCTAGGAGCAACAAAATCCAATCCCAGACTGCTGTGCAAATCACCCAAACTTTCACCTATCTATACACAAAAATCACCTGGCTTGCTGCACGGCAGATGCCGAGACCAGGCAGCAGCCTCGTAGCTACTATACTCGAGCAGGAAACCCAAAATTCTGAAATGTTCTGATCTGACCTCCACGGCCTGCCGTGACAATTACCGTTCCCCAGGCTGACCGACTTGGAGCTTGATCAGCACCACTGTGAAGACTGGCACTAGACCGAGGGCTCTGCTTTGTTGGCGTCATGAGCTCTTCAGGCCAAGTTGCTCTATCACCACTGTGAATTGAACTGGTGCTTAGGATATTGCTACTTTGAGGCTGGAAATCAGAGGAATCTTGCAGTTTTTCAGGGACAGCATGCAACAGAGAATGCTCTGATACAGAATCCTGCTCATCGTGCTTCATGGAATTTGCTCTGGATACCATTGCTGAGCCATTAGATGGCAGTGCAACAGCAACTGTCACATCCTGGCAGTGAAAATATTCATAGGAATTGGTGACAGTAACATTCCCCTTGCTTCTGCCTTGTTCAAGGTTATCATCGTTTCTCCATATGTACACATGGGAATCCTCACTTGCTGAGATTACATACCTCCTATTTGCAGCTAAACAGGCTGAAATCTGGCTGTTAGTATTTCGGAAACCTGAAACAGAAGAGAACTAAGAGTGAACAGCCATTGCACTGGAAACAATTGAGTAGAAAATTAAGCATAGTTACTTCAAGGGAAAAAAATATATGCATACTGGACCCATCAACGAGCAGATATAACTGCGTTATCATGTTAAGTGAACAACAGGACCTATCACCTCAACAAAGCGGAGAATGACAGGTTTTGTCACTTTGTTGAAAGCACATGACAGGAGAAACGCGAAAACACTACATGATTCAATCAATGGAACATGGAAATATGTTATTGGTAAATAGGTGATTACTATATAATTTGATTGCTGCCCATCTATTGTAATCCTATCAAACTTCGGACACCGGGATTCTAATACAGAAAAATAAGTTTTAATGAGCAACCAAAAACAGGTTTTTAAAATGTACAATTACGTAAAGAACCAGTTATTTTTACTTTAGAAGCAGAGAAAAACACTGTGTCATTACAAAACTATGCCTTGCAAAAACAAATGATGTGATATGCCTACTGATTTTTAAAAAGCTCCCGGACTCAAAATTTGATACCTTTGTACTTGTGAACTAGATTAAGGCCATCAACAACCCTGATTCTTGAATCTGCAGATGTAATAAGGACCTTTGAAGTACTCCCTGGGAGAAACTATTCAAGGAACTATTATTTAGTAAGACAGGAAGCTTATAATGATAAAAAAATACTGTCTACACATCTTGTGAAGTATACGGAAATTTGTTTGGGCTATGCACCTGAAATCCAGTTATTTTCTTCTGACTGGACTTCTTTTTCTTATTTTGCAGGTCAATTTGTTTCTTTTGGAGAAGCTTATTATCTGGTCAGAAAAAGTAAAAGAAAACGTAAGTCATGGCCGAAGAGAAAACATGATGATATGATGCAGGTGGAGAGGTACCAGATGTATCATAAATATGGCAGCTGCCTTTATGGGAACCAATTAATGCGCTCTTCAAAAAGAAAAAAATATGTCAGAACTTAACATTAAGAAGATATTAGATCAAAGAATTATGTATAGATGATTAAAACCTGTCCATCTGGGGCATAGCAAGCAGCAGTGACCATTTCATGCAAATCTTTCCAATCAACAATTTCACGGTTTTGAATGCTCCATATGCGGACTTTTTCATCCAGTGAACCACTAATGAAGTATCTATCATCAACAGGGTTGAACTGGATGCATGTCACTAGGTACAAGTTCAACAAAAGAAAATTCAGCATGCTGGCAGAGTGACAAAGATTAAGGGCAAGGGGCAGGTAACTCATACCATAGTCACTGTGTGAGAATGTTTTCAGACAGGAAGTGCTCGAAATGTGCCACAGCTTCACCGTTTTATCCATTGAAGATGAAAGTAAGTACTGCAAAGCATTTCAAAAGGTATCACTTGGAAATTTTGTAAGGAGCTAACGGAACTTTACCAATCATAGTTCGTATGGAAGCACTGTCGGTGAGCACAAAGTCGATATGATGCCAGCATAGAGGTATGGAATAGATGTTTTCAGCTACCAGCTTAATTCCTAAAAGCAATCCAACAAAATTTATGTGTCTAATCATGCATTTCTGCTTTTGGAGGCAACTGGTCGGTGGCTAAATGCAACCCTTTCATAAATAAGTATGATTAGGGAGGGGTAACTCAAATTTGCAGAACCTGATAAATAGTAGTATACTACAGATGGTTTGATGCAATGTGACTTACACCACGCCATATGTAATCTGACTAACAGGTTAGAATATGTGTGTCCTGATAAACTGAGACTCCACAACTTGATGCGACATGACTTAGTGCCATGTTCATATGGCCTGTTTCATGATGTTACTTAAGTTGTGAGCACCGAACAAACAACCCTTTATACTTGCATTTAGTCAATAAAGTTTTAAAAAATGAGAAACACATGATGAGGCAAGACAATCCTAGATTTTAGAAGCCCACACACAATAAGAGCCGACATTTAGTCAATATAAAGGTATATTATTGTGAAACACATAATATTTATTTGCTGACTAAACAAGAAAAGGATGTGAATTAACAAGTAGCCGACATTTAGAGTCGCAAGAATAAGTTATCAAGGCGCTGAAAATATAATGTTCATGGCAATCTGGGCATTAGTGTTTGGTATATTCTTTTGCCATTTTAAGAAAATTTCCTCCAGACATTTGCCATGGCCTGATAATGGTTATATGCTGATAAAATCACCAATATGTGCATACAGAAAAACATAAATAACTTGGAGGAAGAACGCCAAAGGTAGGTAGCAAATAATTGATTATATGCAGTACAAGTTACCTATTCAGCCTTTGCAGCTAACTACGCCTGAAATGCATTAAAATAGGCAGCTCTAGGTGCTAGATTATTACTGTCCTAACATGGTTGAATACAATTACCACAGAGATGGACTGTTGAGATAATGCTTCATAAAAATGTGCCATTAACATTTCTGGAGTAAAACGAATAACAACTAAGCAATTGTTATCTATAATCATTATACTATTTATGGCATCCTTCTAGATTTCAGCATTTATCAAGTTACTTGTCAAATATCAACTAGGGGCAACTTTAGAACAAACAGCAGCGCTAGAAATACCTGGGATTTGGACCAGCAGAGATCAAGCACATCTTCTGAATGCCCCACGAAGGTCCGAATTGGCTTTTCTGACAGTGCAAACACATGCTCTGGCACCATTAGCCGGTCTGAGCTCACAGACCTACGACCTTCCAAGAACCTTGCCCGACGCTTCTTCTCACCATTGCTCCCATCCACACCACCGGCCAGCCCTAATGTTGGCTCCGGCGAACCATTGCACACCTTGGCAACAAAAGGATTGCACACTCCATTCTCCTCGTGTTTCCTCTCAAATTCTGACACTTCCCAGACATGGATCACGCAGTCCTCGCCAGCACTCGCGAGGTACCGGCCATCTGGACTAAACCTGATGCTCCAGATTGACCCATTGTGAGCCTGAATCTCCTGGTTCATGAATAGGCCACTGAGCTCCTTGTACGACTTGCCATACTGCCTCACCTTGACGCGCACCGGGCCATGGTGCACGGCTCCGGCGCTGTCCTGGCTGTCATCTGTTGCTGAGCTGGACCGGCGCCCGCCTTTCTCTGAGGACGTGTCCTTCTCGTCGCTGCTGCGGCGGTCGCGGGAGGATGCCATAATGGAGCCGGCGACGTTTCGGATGCTCCGAAGCCAGCTACTATGCCGCCGGTGGCGCGTCGCTCCGTTGCTGGAGTCGGAGTTGGACCTCTGGATGGGGGTGGAGGAGCCGTTGTTTGAACCGGCGTTGGCAACATTCTCGCGTCGCATGAGCTCCTGGACGATAGGCGAGCAGCCGACGCAGAGGTCAACGAACTCCTCCATGGTGAGCTGCCGGCCCGTGCCGACCTCGCGGAGCTCGAACTCCTCCTTGACGACGAACTCGCTGCCGTCGTCGAGGTTCCGGATTAGGCACCTCGGGTCGGTCTCCTCCCCTTCGGGCGTGGCCTCGGAGGAGCCCGACGACGCCTGGCGCGACCGCCCGCCCAGGCCGAGCGGGGGCTTCGTCGCCGAGACCGGCACGGCGCCGTCCGATCTGGACCGGGAGATGGGCGAGACCGGCGCCGGGCGGACGGGCCCGTCGTAGGAGACCGATCGGCCCATCTCGAGGCGCGCCAGGGCGGGGTCCCCGGCGAGCCCCATCATCTGGAGCAGCTTCCGGCGCCGCTCCTGCACGGGCGCCGGCTCGGACGTCCCACGTCGAGCGCGCCGCCGCGGCAGCGGCGGCAGAGGCGGCCCCGTCCCGTCGCCGTCGCGGGCGGTCGTTGTCGTCATCGTCCGAGGCGGAGGTGGAGGAGCAGGAGGAGGAGAGCACGCGGTCCCGCGACTCGTAGAACACCTCTTCCTCCTCCTCCTCCTCCCCGCCTCCGGCGCTCATCTCCGCGCCCGCATTGACCGCCGAGGGAGACGGAGTCGAGGTCGTCGACACGTCGCCGCCCCGCGGGTGGGAATCGCCCGGTCGGCACGCGTCGTCGCCGCGGGCGACGACGAGGAGGAGGGAGAGGGAGGCAATCAAGCAAAGCGCCCGCGACCGCGCCCGCGCGCAGGTGGTGGCGTCAGATCCGCCACGGGCACGAGGCCCGCGACCGGTTCGTCGTCGTCGGACGGGGCCAATCGCGAGGACGGGTTCCTCTTCCTGCCCCCGTGCCGCGCGCCTGCCTGTGCGCTGTGCGTGCCTGTGCCTTCCCTCGAAAAGTGGTCGTTGGTGCTGGTGCCGTCGTCGTTGTTATTGCGGTGGCGATGCCGCTTGCCCCCCCCCTCCCCTGAGTCGTTGTTGGTGGCGGTGTTTACCACCCGCTCCTACTGTTTACTGTCGGGTAGGCAGCAGGCGGTACAAATCGTCCGCCCGCCGGCCTCTCCTCCAGCCCATCATGGGGGAAGAGGGAAGGGACGTTAAAAACCCGGCGGCCGTGGGACCCAGCCGTCAGTCAGAGCGGTCGGGTCTCGACAACTTTGGGAAAGGGTAACTGCTCCTGCCGTTTCGGGGAAGTGGATTAGTGCGAGGGCCGAGGGGGGAAGGCCCAGGAACGCGGTCAATTTGGCCATTTGGGGGCGTGTTTTGGGAGTTTTAAGGTGAGGCGGGACCCAGCCGTCAGCCGAGTACGTACGGGACGCGAGAAGAGGCGTCTTTGCCGTGCCCGTTGGTTCTTTTAATTTTCGGCTGCAAAAGAATAATGCTGCTACTACTAGTAGAAGATGCCAGTACGTCTGGCATCTCCGCTCCGGCGAAGGCATTGTTGACGTCGTCATCTGTGCTGTACCCGAATCCTGAGCAGGTGGTATTGGTGAAACTTTCCGTCCACCAAAATGGCCTTTGCTTTGTCTTGTTCGTTGATGATGATTTTTCAGAAGGTGGAAAAGGAAAGTGCCACTCTTTTGAATTCCCCCTTCAAAAAAAATGGGAGGGCCAGGCAGGCAGACAGTATCTGACTATGTGAGTGAAGCATCCATCGATGTCAACGAAGCCCCTTCCTTCCCTGTGCGAGTGCGAGAGGAGGAGGAGAGCTGTTGCTAGCGCCATGTAAAAATTAAGACGGGGGTCACGTAAAAATTAAGGAAAGCACACACGCAGACACGCTCCACTCACGCAGGCGCCATGTGCCATGGCTACCAGGTTGGCACCACATGCAGCGTGTCAGCAGGACCATCGCGCAACATACAGTTGATCAAATCAAAGATCCACCAAAGCCTCCCCGCGGCCGGCCGGGCTGCCGGCAGGCATCCGATGCTGCCAGTCCCCCCCTCTCTTTCTCTCTCTCAAAGCCCTGCTTCCGTCTTCGCCAGCGGACAATTCAATCCGAAGTCGCAGGCGACGCGACGACACGCCCACTCCGCGTGGCGCCCGACTGGAGAAAAACCCCGAGCGCGTGCCGCGCACCACGCGCCGACGACGCGCGGTCCCGGCCGGTCGTCCCGGTCCAGGGCCAGCACTCCAGCAGGGCGCGCGCGGCGGCACGAACGCATCTGGTGTCCCTTGGGTCCCTGCGTGCTCGCGATCGGTGGATGGCTCGTCGGGGACGAGCGGAGCAGGCCGCCCCGGGGGTGAGCGGGGCGGGGCGGGGCGCCAGCGCAAGCGCGACATAGCAGAGCAGAGCACGCAGTGGCGCAATCGCATGACCACCGCGCGCCAGCTGCGCTCGCGCTCACGCCCAAAAAGAGGGCTACGAATCGCAGTCGCAGCGGGGCGCGGGCGGGCAGGCGCAGGCGCAGGCGCGGGCGGGCGGACCACCGTCCTCGGGCGGGTCCCCGCGGCAATTACCCGCGCTGTCGGAGCAGCTAGGGGCAGCTGGATGTCCCATGCTACGCCTACTCCAGTAGTAGGCAGTAGTCGTTGAGGCCGGGATTTTTCCGGGACGCGTATGTATACACGCAGTCACGCACCGTACCGAACCGGCGCACACGTATACTATAGCCGCTTAAACAACAGTAGTGTCCGTGTCTCCTACGCACGCACCTGGTTACGCATGGCCAACATGATTTGGCGGACGGACAGGTTAAGGAGCCCCGAGCTGATGATTAAGCAGGCTTTTCTCGTGGCGGTGGCACGCAGCTAGCAATTGCATTGGCCAGCTCGGCGGAAAACGACGTGGTGAAAACAAGGTTAGTGAAATTAAAAGCTGGTGTTCGTGCCCGGTTTACTACTCATCTGTGTTCACGCAATGGCCGACCAGTGCGGGCCGGGTCTCCTTCCGATGGATCCACATCCACCGTCCATGGTTTTGGGTCAAGCTCGATGGATAGTTTAGTTGTTATATGGACGCTGAATTATTGCGGCTCAGCAAAGCGAAACCCATACCATACCGTCCGTGCTTTCTTACTTAATATATACGGCCCCTCTTTTGTTCACGTCCAGAAAAGGACCGAGCAGCAAACGGATGTTGCAAAGCAGACCACTTATTCTATTTTAGCCGAATGCAAATTGCCGAGAGTGGAGTATCAAGATCGTATCAATCAGCACAACAAAGAGCTACCAGAAAATCTCAAGAGTACTGAATATCGATGCAATCCGATCGATCGTAGCCAACGGATGCTGCAAAGCAACAGGGTGTATTTTATTTTAGCCAAATAGCCAAGTGGAGTATCAAGATCGTATCATCTCGCGAAACACAAAGAGCTCCCGGCAAATCAAGCAACGCTACTGAATATCGATGCCATCCGATCGTAGCATCTCTCTTTTTATTTTCCCCTGTATTATCATGTCCTCTTCGAGACTGCTGCTATAGATAAGCTAAACAAATCCCTGAAGTTGATCTCCAGCATCCAAGTACTTGCTGCGTCGTGCTCATCTACAAAGTCAGCACCAACTATGGGCCATGGCTTACTAATACTACCTTATACTATCAGCATGTGAACTGAACAACACTACTATACAGTCATCCAATACTTAAATTAAATACCCTATCAGTAGTCAGCAGTGCCTCAAATCGCGCACATGACAGACAATGCTTGGGAATATACTGTAGTACATTACTATAGCTCTCAGTAGTCGAAAAGCAAAGCTCCAACGTGCTACTAGCTATATATAATTATTATATAGCTAGTGTACTGCTTTTTTACTACCTCCGTGAACAAAATACCACCATTATAGGACTTTGAAGATTTATGTTTGACCATTCGTCTTATTTAAAATTTTGAAACAATTATCATGTATCTTATCATAACTTATTTTATCGGTTAAGATACTTTAATAATGATTTATTTATTTTATAATATATATAAAGTTTTTGAATAAAATAAGTGATCAAACACGATTTTTTGAAAGTCCTATAGTAGCGGCTTTTTATGGACGGAGGGAGTAGCTCTTAGCCTGGGATCTCGCATATATAAATTTGTATTCGTATATGCGCACATGAGTTTTGACTAACGAAGGTGCTGGACCATGACATGACCGTAATTCTTTATAAAGTGCTCACTAGATGTACTCCCTCCGTCCCTTTTTATTTGTCGCCGTGAGGTGGAATGCGTCCACAAGTTTGACTTGATTTATAGAAAATACGCACAATATTTATATCTCTAAATAATTTTGTTAAAAAACTAGATCCAAAGATCTTTCCGATGATATTAATTATGATACTAATTGATGATATTTATTATTTATTAAAATTGCGGCATTTTTGTGTCCGGGAAGCGAAGTGACAAATAAAAAAGGGACGGAGGGAGTACTTGCCTAATCTAATCCGGTTAATCTCACAGGCACGGTGGCCCGTGAGCAAGGGTTTTGGCTGGGATCGCAAGGGTGGATAAGATGGATAAGTACATATCTACGTGCAGCAGCATTAGCACTACTAGGGCTGTGATTGATTAATTATAATTGACGGATGAAGCAAGCTTATTACAGCTCTGTCACTGCTAAACAGCTGATGCGTGTTGACGGAAGGCCGTACATCTACTGCTGGAGTAGTAGCCCTGCTAGAGGCAGGCAGGGCAGGCAGGCTGGGGAAAGCCTAGATAGCGCCGTAGTAGCTGCATGGCGGAGGGTGGTACCGGCTGGAAAAAGCCTGAAAAGGCCGTCACCGGAAACATGTGTCCCCATCAATGCATATTAATCCGCGCGTATGGAACCACAAGCTCGCCCACAACCAAAAACAAACGCACGCCGTTCGTTGCCAAGGTGGCTGCCGCATGACCTGTTGCCATCTCCAAACAGTGCCGGGGCGGGCCCGCGTCGGCCGTCGTCGCATCGCTCCCAGCAGAGCAGAGAAGCAAGCGCTGGCCGTTGCGGTTCAAGTCTCTGGCTGAATGCCTCCTGAGAGTGCCGTGCCGGGCGAGACGCTCATACCGACGATCGGGTTAACCGACAGAACTCTCATCAGTAACGCCCCTGCCCTGCCGCGCGCACCGACGGCTGACGGGCACGGGCGGCGACAAAATTGGCAAAAGTGCAAGCCTAGGCAGAACGCCACAGTGCACTGTGGAACCGGTGTGTGCATGCACGCAGCGCAGCCCACAGTGTCGCTCTCGAAAGTGCTTGGCTGCTTCAGTGCTCTGTCTGAAAAGGCTACTCGTCGTCCTACAATCATTTTGGAGCTGTATCTATAATAAGCAGCCATTAGTGGGGTCAGTCGGTGGCGCTCCGGCCACGGCTACAGGGCGTGTGCCTGCCTTCGGAACAACCGCGGCGATTCCATTGTCTCGGCACGGGGAGGCATCGCCGCCCGCCCGCCGGCCCCCGCCAACGCGCCGATCCCCAGCGCCAGGACGGCACGCAGACACAGGCATCGGTTTTGCTGTTGCAGGTCAGTGCGCGCGCTGTGCTGGCTCGTGACGCGTGTACGCTGGAGCGAGAGGAAGATGGTGCATGTGCAATGCATGCAGAAAAAGCCTGCCGGTTGCCCTCCGGGGTCCGGGCGGCGCCCCGCTCCCGTCCATGGCGATCCTTCTGTCGTGCGCCTGTAATCCTTTTTCTGTGCTCTTCAGTCGTTTGTGCGGAAAAAAAGAAATCCGATGCTTCAGATCGATGCATCCCGGCGGCGGGGCAGCATGGTATTAAGAAATACTATCTCATCAAAAGACAATCTATGGACTGTGCATGCTTTGTTTTTGTCTTTCTGATTGATTGATTGACTAAGTAAATTATAACGGTACAGCGTGAAAGCCTCCGCTGTACTTGGTGATAAGAGCGTCGCCATAATTTGACGGCAAGCATGTGACCTATGGACAATTGGCCGCTAGTAATATTTTGCGCAAGAGCAAAGCGCGCGTATTAACGACACGAATCTCGATCGCTCGGGGCCATTCATACATGCACCATGCTGCTCTACTGTAGGGGGGGCAGGCATATTGCACCATGCAGAGCACAGGCATCCTTCACTGTAGGGGATAAAGAGAGAGGCCGGTCACTTGGCTTGGTAATCGATGTTCTCGTCGTTTGCCCGACCAAATCATGGGCCTCACCTCTCCGGCAGAACGTTGGTTAGGCACCCCGCCACGTGCCTTCGTTGTTCGCTCTTGTCCAGAGGAGCCACGACCACGAACATATGTCGCTTGCCGCCGCCGCGCGCGGCTTCCTGGTTCTGGTTCCTGCCGATCCGCACGATCGCTCTCGATGGCCAAGGGCTGCATCATGTGCGGGGGTGCGAGCGGCCGGCCGGCCGGCCGGCAGCCGGTCGAGGTCGATCTCATGGCGCCCTCTCGAGGCGGCCTGGTCACGCGGCAGCGATAGGAGCCCCGGGAGGGTGACGGTGCTCGTACCACCACTAGGCTTTATCAATCGCTCGCCGTACGCCCTGCGCGCTCATCGATCGGTTGCTAGCTAGCTTAGTTAGAGCTAGAGCTAGAGCTAGGCCACCCGCGCGCACCAGCTGCCTGCCGGTGTCACCAACCGCGTGCATGTGTAAACCAGAGGGAAAGATCAACGGGCAGGGGTTTAGCCGAAGATGTGGTGTGGTGTGCTGTGGCAAAGCCAAAGCTAGCTGTGGGCTATATAAGAGTTTAGATATGTGATAGGGACAGTAGGACACGAGCGTTCGCTAAGTTAGGGATGATTAGTTGGACCATGAGGCCAGCCGGCCCACACGTACGTACGAAAGGGATCTGATCAGGGAAGGAAGAACATGGCACGCGCCCGCCCGGTTGGTGGCCTGAATCGTGATGGAGCTAGCTAGCTCGATCTATATGCCTCGATCCTTGCCTTAGTTCTGCTCTTCTATTATTATTGGGATGGTTTGCCTGCCTGCGTGGGTACGAACAGAATATTTATGGAGCAGCATTGCACCAATAGCTTACTACGGATCGATCAAACTCAACCGCACATATATATACAGGTACGAATACGATACATGCGCTTATATCATTGTTTGTACTCCCTCCGTCCCCAAAATCATGTAAACGTGGCGTTTAAAATTTGTCTCCAAAAACATGGAAAAACTGAGCTGTGGCCAGCTGTCTGTGGCACCTAGTACTCCGTATATCGAATAAAAAAACATACCCGCCGTACTCCGCCCTCCATACCGCTGATCCACGCAATCAGCTGGGGCTCATGCGGTGAAAAAAAAAATCTTTTCCTCGGAAAAGAAGTGAGCTCACGGCCGCCGCCCCTTCTATCGCCCCCTCCGCCGAGATCCAGATCCAAAAAAGTGACATGCGCTCGCTCCCCACCGCCCCTTCGGCTCGCCGCCATCCACATACACAACGGGCTCAACCTCCATCCCTTCGCTCTCCTGCCCCAGCAGCCTTGTTCATCTCCTTTCCCCTTCAGTCCGTTTGTGCGCATGCTGGTGCCGGCAACCGCTTCACCCGTCGCCGCAACATGCGCCGGCGGATACATGGGCTCGCGAAGCTGGGCAGCGGAAGCTGCGCATGCTGCAGGCGGACGCCCGTCCCTTCAAGATCCACCTGCACGCCGAGGGGGGCGGCCGACGACGCCAAAGAAAGGGCCGGGGCAAAGCGGAGCTGGTCGAGTAGAGCTGGGGCCGCCCGGCGCAAGATGCAAAGAAGAAGCGCAGCGGAGCTTCGCAAGACGCGCCCGGGACCACGCCAGGCGCTGTGGACGCCACGCCTGCAGTCACTCTACGCTGCCAGCTAGCCGCAAGTTCGAACGCGGGCAGGCAAGCCTCGTGGCCGCTTATGGTCGCGGGAAGGGGCGGGAGGACTTGTAGGCGGGTGGGATCTTGTGGCGCGTGCGGCGGCTCTCGAACCGGCGGCGAAGGGCTCGAATCAGCGGGCGGCGGAGCTCAATCGCGAGGCGGCGCTTAACGACGGCGGCGGTGTGGTCATTCCGCGCGCGGCGGCGGCCACGAATCGGCGACCGGCGCATTAACGGAAGTTCTGAACTGGGCGACGGCCGCGAGAATTTCGAACGCTCTAGATGATTGATGTCTATATGCGGGGGGCAAAATCGTAATTTCACTCCTCTCGCTATTTTGGCCTTGAAAACCGAGAATTCCATAAGTTGTGAGACGGAGGGAGTACTTCGAAAGGAAATAAAATTACATAAGAGAACCCAGAAATAATTCCAAAATCTGTATAATTCAGTGCAAACTCATGAATGACTGAAGGCGTCTTTGTCACCATTGTACGACAATGGTGTTTGTTGCGTTTCTAGTCCGGCACCACAAAGACCCACCAAGCCTTTTGTGGGATTTGATTTTAGTGATATTGCTCAAATTTGTATTCTCATGCTCTACCCTCCAGATGTGCTTTTCTTAAGAGAGCAGATCAGGTCTTATGTCATGTTGTAATTTGGCTGCTTCCATGTATTTAGGGATTTCTATCCATAATCTCTGTACTCTGCTTTTAATGTTTTAATATAAATGAGTTTTCTTTCAGAAAAAGTGAAGGTGCCCTCTCTGCAGGCGTGGACTGGATGAAGAGCATTTGTGATTTGTGACTAAAGATGTGGCCATTTCAGGGTTCAGGCTGATCATATGATCTAAAATCTTATAATGGTAATCTAAATGAAAAAAGGCCGTGCCAATTGTAACTTGATGGACATGCAAGCACCTCAAAACGGTACAAATCGTCACACACTTGCAGATCAACAGAGCTCCAACGGCCTTTTTTTGAAAAATGCTAATGATAGCGGAGAAAGAGGTGCTCAAAATGTCTCGTTGATGTTTGAACAAAGAATACTGCCCGCTGTAGCTTGGAAGCTCCGTATTTTTCCTCCTCAACAGCTCACTATAGTATTTAATCTAGCCTTTCAACAAAAGCCAAAAGATGTGTTAGATCTTTTGCACTGCACATTTGAGAATTTTTTTTTTCCAAATCCATGTACTACTGCTAAGCAAGATGTGTTTGGTTTCTTTGCGTCCATAGCTTGGAACGAAGCTCCGTATTTTTCCGTACGTTTCAACTTTCAACTGAGTTGAGCTTTTCAAAATCCAAGTACTAATAAGCATAATGTGTTTGATCCTCTTTGTGTACTTTCATGATTCGATCATTAAGCTTTAATTATGAGAACTCCAAACATATCTCCGCTGAAACGAATTCTTTCCCCAGCGTCGCTCCCAGGGCAGCTCGAGGGCGGAACAGCGTCGCCTCCGCCGAAGCGCCTCCCGCCGCCCCGCTTGGCGTGCCGCCGGGTGTCCGCGCGGCCGCAAGGATGGCGGCCGGCGGGGCCATCTTCCCCTTCCTCTTCTCCTCCCCTGCTTTTCCCCATCTCCGGTGGTGCCATTGCAAGCGTCGTGGCCGCTCCGCCGGTGGCTGGCTAGGCCGTTCTTGTCGTGGGTGGGTGGATCCGCGTCTTGGCTGCCGGATCCAGTCGCCGGTGGCGGATCCTTCAGCCCCGGCGGCCTGGTGATGGGGTGCTGCGAGACGGCCGCTCCCTGCGGCGCCAACCCTAGTCGGGCTGCTTCCGCGGCGTACGGCGATGGTGGCGGCGGTCTACGAGGGTGCGGGAGGCGGATCCGCGAGGGGACGGCCGGATCCCGGCCGTCGGTCGCGGGATCCGGGGGGCTGTCCCCCACGATCTTCGCGGTGGTGGCTGGTGGAGGGTTCTCGCTCGCCCGGCCCTCCCCAACGCCACCTCCGCGGCCATGGTGGTCTTGGGCGGCGGCTCCGGTGGCGGCTCCGGCCCCCCCCGGCTGCCGCCTTGGGCGATGGTGGGGGGCTGGGGTGGTTTGTCTTCGGGCTTTGCTGTGTGTGTCGGCGGGATGTGGGCGTGCTCCGGTGAAAGTGATGAGGACATCGCCACGCTGGACACACCGACGCAATGGTCTTCTCCAAGTTGCAACTCATCTCCAACTCAGCTGCCACGTCACCTTCGGATTCAGCAGACACGTCGTCAATGTTTTCATCATAACTCCTTCATACGACGTCGAAACGAGGCGTGTGAATATGCGTTGGAAAGGGGACGATGACACCGTCGTTTTGGATCTGGTCCCAGCTCCAGATGGCCCGTGGATTAATCTGTGTGTCCACGGCAAGGTGCTGCGTCACCTGTTTTGGGCCAACTTGGCCATGTATCGAGTCGGGCCTTAAGCCCAAGTTGTGGGCGCTTCTCCCCTGGACGCCTGCAGCCCTAGCACGTCCCTCTTTTATATTACACGCAGTCGCCACTCTTGAGACTTGGATTTTATTTAGAGTTTAGTTTTCCATCGAGAAACTGAATCGTTCATTGTAACTGTGTGGATTAGTCCTTTTACAGTGATCCAGGGCCCCCGTTCTTGATCTCCTCCACTATGTTGATTAGTCCTTTCGAACTGAGTTCTTGAACCCTCAATTGTATTCGTATCATTCATATTTGCAATTTCAGATTGCGTGTTGAAACCTTCTTGCTTGTGTTCTTCGATTCGCTTGCAGGAACAACCTTCTTGGCGAGGTCAATCAAGTTGCGCTTGGTTGATAACCAACGGAGCAGTGGTATAACATTTGCAGGGTTCGAATCGTGTCTGATTTGAAGCCGGATCGCCAACGTCGAGTTCTCCATAAATCGAACTTACCAATACCTCTCGAAAGATCGGGCCGTGTCTCATCAGAAAGCCATGCCGGATCCACCGGCAAAACGACAGCGACGCCTTTCGGGCGTCCTTACCCTCCTTGGAGGCGTTGTCGTGGAGTTCACCATTCCGTTTGGCTGCAGCGAGGCGTTGACGGTGCCGTGGTGGCGTAGCCGATGGCGGTTGTGCTTTGCCTATGTCAGTGGCGCCATGGTGGCGTGGCTGGCGGTGGCTAGGCGGGGGCACCCGGTGACGCCATGGTGGCGTGGATCGGGGTCTCGGCCGCTTCTCTGAAGGCATGGCAAGTGACAGTGGTAGTGGTGGGGATGACTGTGGTTGGAGAGGCCCGTGTCGATAACCCAATTCGACCGGACGAGGAGATGGCCAACGCGTTGATCTTATCCCTGAAGTTTCATGCTTGTTCACTTTGGGCAGCTGTGATTGCGGTGATGGCGAGACGAAGGGGAGACTGTGGAGTCGATCGACTGTACCATGTCACTCCCGGCGGCAGAGGAAACTCGGGACCTCGGTGATCCAAGGAGTGGTAGTAGTTCCAGAGTGGTCTTGCGGTCGATGTCCCAATCCGACGCGCGTGAGTGGCAGTTGTTAGTTGTCTTGGAGATATGGGATCCGGGGTGGAGTTTCGTTTGTTTGGTGTGTTTGGTGCAGCTTGGGACGCTCCTTTGTTTCTACCAAGGTTTGGCCGTGACTGGGAGATCGGTGACCAAGTATGCGTCGCTTAGAGCTGAGGGTACTCTTTGGTCAGGTTGTGGTAGTTGAGTAGATAGTTTTGGGTAGTTTTGTTGGGTCGTTTTCGATCAAGTTGTTATAGTTAGGTCGTTTAGGCCAAGTTGTTAGCAGTTGTTTAGTAGTGGCTTGGTACCTATTTTGTGCAGTGGAGTAAGGTACCCTCCAAAACGTATGGGTTTTCTGGCCCGGTTTCCAGTCAAAAAACTGGGTTGGCACTTACTTTTTTCTTTTATTCGTCTAATAGAAATCTCGGCAAAGCTTTTGCCGGCTCTTCGGAAAAAAAAAAAAAAAACATATCTCCGCTGCGCCGTTGAGGCAGGGGCGACGGTGCTTCCAGTTGCTTCGCATGGAAGATCTGTCGCTTCGCGCCGTCACTGCAGACTTCCGTTCTCGCCATAGCTACCGCTGGCTCAGACCTTTTCCCCGACTATCTGGTCGATATCCACTAACTAAATCCACACCGACCGCTGACTAGCACTGGCACTCAGCTACTACTGTACTCCGTGATGCCGCTCAATTACTGTACATCGATGTCAGAACAGATCGAGCCGAGTACGTACGTACAGTGCGTCGTCGAGGAAGGAAGGACCGAAGGAACACTGCAACGGCCAACGGCACATCATATGGAAGTAGTAGAACGCAGAGCGCGGCAGAGCCACAGCCCGCAGCCACTAGTGGCTAAGCGGCTGTAGCCCGCTAGTCCGGCCGGGGTGGATGCGGATCGGAGCGGATGCATGGAGCGCCTCCGCATTATTGTACCATCAAGGATCACGTACCGCGCGCATAAAAGGGTGGCCTGAAAGCAACGGAACGAACGGCGGCCGGACGACGGATGGATCCATCGGCCGGCCATGCATGCATTCGGCCGGCCACCAGTTCTTTCCGCCAATGATTCCAGATCCAAACCTCCATTCCTCCGGCATGGCAATATGGCATGTTGGCATGGGCGTGTGCCGTACGCCTGCCCGCCCATGGATCGGCCACGGCACGGCCAGCGCCCCAGCAGCGGTACGGATTGCTGCCGCCCCGCCGAGCAGATCGATCGTGCGCGCCTCTGCGGCGGCATGGCGCCCTCCGGCCGCATGCCGCCCCGAGCAGATCGATCGTGTCCGTTGCGACGCTCCCCGGCCATGGACCGGGCATAGTATAGGCGTAGGTGGCGCGCCCACGCCGGCGGCAGGGCAGGGCAGCTGTGCTGTGCGCATCGATCGCATTAACGCCGGCGGGCGGCCCCACGTCAGAACTCAGAAGTGGTCGATCAGCTAGCTAGCCACGAGCAGGACACCCCCGCCCGGCTCACTGCGTCCAGCGGCAGCTAGCACTCAACGGGGCCTTTACTTTAACTCAGGTCCTAGACGTAGACTCTACACGAGATCGGACCCAAAATTTTGGCACGTCTTTAAGCTTATGTACTGTGTGGTCTGTGCCTCTGTTCTGGCCTGGTCCATGGAAACGGCCATGAGCTAGTACGCAGTAGGAGTAGTAGTATGTACAGGCTTTAGCCCGCCCGTGAATCAGACGGAAAAAAGATCGTCAGTCGTCACATGCACCATATGTGTCCACGCTCCACGGTGCTCCGACTTGGTAGAAGACGGTTTGCACGTACTCGTACGTGTGCATCACTGTCGCGTTAGCGTTGTGATACTTGTTGAACTCTCTACAGTCGATCTCAACCACTAATGCATCTTTTCAACCTCAAAAACCTAATGCATCTTTTCAGATATTTCGATCTATAATCTAATAATACACGGATCTCGGGTGCTAAGCATACGTAGCTTCAATGCCTTTTGATTTGGGAAGTTTAGATTTCTATACAAAAAGAAACAATGGCCATTCGGGTTTTTCCCCCTATCCTCTACGATCTCTACTCAATTTTGGGCCTTCAATTTTCCGACGATCATATAGCAACGTCATTCTGCCTCGTGACGATCCTGCTGCACCCACGCCGCCACGCGCTACCGCCACCAGACATGCGCATGCCACTGTCTGATGCCTACAACCCCTGCTGCACCAGGCTATCGCTCCTCAGTCCTCTGGTCCTCTGTCTCAACATCATCCACCACTGCGTTTTTGTCACCACCACCAAGACATACTGCTGTTGAAATTTTTCGAGTCTTAGGACAACTGTTGTATCACATAAAATAAAAAATTTGGATGAAGCTCTCACTCTCAATGCAAAATTTTATTTCATAATTTCATGGCCATTTAATTTCACGACTTTCATAGAAAGTAGGTAATCGTACTAAGAGAGTTTCATTTATTCTCTCTTTTCATTAAATCACTATCATGTCATTAAAAATACATGTGTGACAAGTTATTTAATACAAATAAGATTTTCATAAAACCCTGACCTTATTAATCCCTCTGCCAAGAACATTTTTAGGCCCTTAAATCAAGTGAATTGAGAAGGATCAACTGAAGAAAAGATCTAAAGGGGATTGAGGATATTTTGATCAGTAAGAAGTTTAATCTCTCACTCAACCCACCAAATCGAACAAGGCCTAGATTGGATATATACAATAATTAATTGTTTAGATACTCTCAATCTTACTATTACTAATTAGAGGCCCCAATGAAGCCTCCATGTTAATCCTCAACAGATGCGCTAGAAAAAAAGATAAATGCTAGAAATTCTCACATTAATCGAAACATCGGCCATCAAATCAAAAGACTCTAGCCATAGGTAACCATTGGATCTATTTCTTTTTCTAGAAAATTACCCACCTATGCTATTATGTAGATAAAAAAAGCCAATTTTTTTAATTGGTCTAGAGAAAAAAATTTGTTACGGTGAAGAATCTAGATTGGCCAAACGGTGAAAAATCCTGATCGGCCGTACCCGTATTTAATTGGTTAATAAAATGATATCATACCAGAAGCATTCGTTGTTGGCCATCTATATATTAGTTGAAACGAAAGATATACGTGGTCGGTGCGTGGGAGCGTGGCATAGCAGATCCAATCTAGTTGGGAAAAAAATACTCCTACAAATTATGTTGTTATTATCTCATCCAATCTCGCAGGCTTACTAAAAACGTCATCCAAGCGAACTCTACTGCCGCAGGCACCGCCCATAGCCATCGAACTTCAATCAATCAGGAAAAGTAAATCGATCGACCTTCTAATTCTACTACGTTGGATCTTCCTTTCTAGCAGTCATGTTCTTTCTGACGTCTCTTCCTGGTTCTTGGCAGGACCTGTGATCAATTGCCTAGCGCTATGTGAGATTTTTGGGAGTAGCTTTAGTTCTTTTGATTATCTACTAATCAATCCCCAATTTGTCTTGGGCATATAGCAGGTCTTATCAACCACTAGCAGCAGCCGAGATCGATCGGGAAAAGATGGCAAGCAAGATAATGCATCATGGTCTCCTGGACGAGTTGAACTCGGTATATCCTTTTTTCAACATATAGATGCAGCTAGCCGAGATCGATCGGGAAAAGATGGCAAGCAAGATAATGCATCATGGTCTCCTGGACTAGTTGAATTCGGTATATCCTTTTTTCAACATATAGATGCAGCTAGCCGAGATCGATCGGGAAAAGGTGGCAAGCAAGATAATGCATCATGGTCTCCTGGACGAGTTGAACTCAGTATATCCTTTTTTTCAACATATAGATGTAGCTCGCAACATGGCGGACGGCTCTCTACCTATGCTGTTATTGGTATAGACAGGTGGGCCTGTCACCATTGAGCTGCAGATACACTGATCTTTTTTGCTCATACATTGAAGGATTTATACATGCAAAATATAATACTTACCAATTTGTTCTAAAAAGAATATTTAGACATATGCAGTGTAGGAGAGGCAGGGTTGCCTATTGCCACATCTACTCTTGAACAGGGAGAGAGCACAGCTGCACAACAACAACCAACCAGCAGCAAAGAAGGGTTACATGTGCAAAAGATAGATACGCACTGCATGTTGAATGATGATCCATGGAGCTCACTGCTAGCACTAAAAGATTAATGACATTTTTGACCTCTCCACCATACGATTGTACGCCAAGCACTCAGGTAAGAGTTCGAGTCATGTATGATGCAAAAGTCTCCTTGACAAACATTTAACCTTCGGCTATATTCTTTTTTCATTCTATATTGTAAGTCCTATCTGTTTTTTGGGCACATAGTTTTCACTAAATACACATTATATTAGGTACATAATAAAAGTCGTGTATGTGTAAAAGCAAGAACGACTTATAATTTAGAATATTGCAGGAACTATAACTTTGTCCACAGAAAATGTCTGGCCTGTTGACCTACAGCTAACAAAGGAAAATTCATCACTACTAATATTTCTTTAGATGTACATATACTGTACTCAGCGTGCACTAATATGTGCAGCTGACGATCTATGGAAAATATACTAGAACATGTTACACAAATATAAATAGGTTAATATTTATTCATTTGTATACATATAGGTGGTGAACCAGACAATACAACATCATTCTAATTGGCAATCCATTTCTTAAATAAATTAAAAGGTTTTTTAGGTAGTTTACAAAATACGAATGTCCATTACTGGCTATAAAGTAGTAGATTATTGTTCAGAAAAAATAATATGCACAAGTTAAGTGCTCCTTCTTACTATTACTAACTAGAGACTTGAAGGAGACACTATGTTAATTCTTACCATCTGTGCTATGGAAAAGGATAAATCATAGAGACAATAACAAAAACAACTAGCTAGCCTTTAATTTGGTTGATTCTAATAATCAATGCTGATAATAGCGCTATTGGATCTATTGTATTTTATAAAGATTTACTCAACTTTGCCATTATGAAAATACATAAAGTAACCCGTAATTCTAGCCCGTGCGAGAGCACGGGTTGATGGACTAGTAAGAAATAATCGCATGATACAACTTTGAAAACAGTGGCATGATACAAATGCATTGGAAATAGCCTATGTCGAACTTCTCTAGCTTTGATCTGGTTTATAAAAAAAATACATGAATATCTTCGACATAAATTTAGTTCTATTAAATTTGCCATGAACTATGTCTTGATAGCATATTAAGTAGATGCTAATATATTTTCTTACAACTTTGATCACAGATATTTGGTTTAGGAGTTGGTGCACGTTTTCCTCTTTTTTTTTTTTAAAAAAAGGATTCGTCTCAGCTTGATAGCCCTGTTGACAGTGAGGCAGTGTATTGTACACATTGTGGTTTCAGGCGATGGATACCTCACGCATGCGCTCGACCTGATCGTGCCACGAGGCTAGTTTGCACGCGGCATGTGTGGAACATATGGACAAACAACTCCTTAACACGTCCATATAAACTCAGAAAGAGCGAGCAGCGGAGCAGAGCAACAGCAGACGTACTCTGTACTACGCAATAACGCTCAGCAAACTCAGGAACACCACTCCCACTCCTCAAGCTTCATGGCCGAAACCGAAAGATGCCGAGGCCGAGGCATTGTGCTTGTTGTGCCGGGGATCTTCCTCCATCCCAACCGTCTCCTGTGCCCATGTCCATGTCAGTGCGTTTAGGGCCCGGAAAGCCTCTCCACAACCGCCGCCGCCGGCCGCCTTGCCCTGCCCTGCCCTGCACTGCACCATCGCGAGTGATAACTGATCGATAGCGCCGCGTGGGGTGGAGATGGGCAGAACCCAGAGATGGGATGTGGAATCGACGGTGGCGCGCCGCCGGCGGGCGGGCAGGTTGCCCATGTCCGGTGGTTGCCTGTTGCCGACGTCGCGGGCTTCGGCCACTCATGCTAGTAGTGTCCATGTCACAGTGTCACGGATCCTAGGTGCAGTGCAGTCAGGCAGTCAGTCGAATTTTGTGGGCCGTCTCCCGTTGCTTGCTGCGGCCGGTCCTTTTTCTTCCCTATATATATGGTGCCCTTACAATTTACAAAGCAGATACAGTACGTTGATGCAACTTTAGGTGCGAGCGTACGAAGGAAGAAAAGATATCTGAAAGTGACACGCACCGAACCGAACTCTGAGAACACACTCGCGAGCTACCGTGTCATTATCAGTCTGAAAGTGAAAGATTGTCCTGGCATATATCACTTTGCGTTGTGTACTAGTGTAGTCCACTACTATTGCGTGGTGGCCACCAACGTACTGTTGGATCACTACACTGCTGACTGTTGTTAGGATGGTCCGCCGGGGGACGGACACCACGACAATCGGATGCACGGCGCGTAGTACTACAGTACTACGTACTACTATGTTGGATGGTCGACGATGGAAACGAACCCGGGCCCGTTCGCCAGAGTCTCTTCTCACCGCGAGACAAGACTTGTGATGCATGACGCAGCTTTTGCCGGCAGATACTTCTACACCTGATCTGATCTGATCCGAACCAACAGCAGCCAAGCAGAGGAGTATTCCTGCTCATTTTCCTGATCACGGAGGCGGCGATAGAGTACAGTACAGGCAGGCGGCAGTCATCAGGCGCCAGCCAACACAATTTCGTCTTGGGCCTTTTCCTTCTAGCGACGCGAAATTTGCTGTATCTACTGTACCTCGCTCGCATGCTGCGGACCACGTTTGTCGATGTGACTCCAGAGCCGGGATGATTGAGCAGTTGCGACGATGTGTGTGCGCTCAATGATTGTGCTGTTGTGCGTGCTTTGTTTCTCGACTGCTCATGCACGCACGGCTCACGAACACGGCGACAAACGAGAGAACTGCACGAGGGACCGTGGTAGGGCAGGATCCTAGGCTACTACTGGCTGTCTAGCTCTAGGCATGTTCGTGGGCTAGCTATATAGCTGTAGTAGGCTTCGCCTTTTTAAGGTTATTATGTGGTGGCTCAGGGTCGTCGTAGAGGATAGGAGGTCGATTCCATCCAGCAGCCTGCAGCCTGCAGCCGGACCAGAGAGATGTGTGTCGTCGTCCACCAAAGTCCACAGGGTTTCGGTCGCGAACTCGCGATTCGTGGGTGTTGGCAGGTTGGTGAGGGGCATCGACTCGGCGCGTCGTGCGCGGACCGGACCCGCCCGCGCGCGCGAGTGAAGTGACACCACTCCTAGCTCCACTGGGGAGTGGGGAAGCGCGGCACGGCGGCACGGGGGCCTTCGCTGAATGCCGCCGAGCCGACGACCACGGTTCGGCGCTGTTGGGTTCTACTGTATTATCATGCATTCTTGTTGGCGCCAGAAGTTGAATGATACTGTGGCGCTCGTTGTTTGGCATACTTCCTGTCGGGTTGTTTGGAGATGTGCATGGTCGTGAAGGCCGCTGTCTCACAAACGATACATTGGCACTTAGAGCATGTATAGACACCGGAGCTAATTATTAACCAACCAAACATTAGCTAAAATTAACCCCCAAACAAGAAAGCTAGCTTAGGTGAACTATTTTCTACCTAAATATCGACTAGTCGTTAGCTAATTAACTAGCTAACCACGTCTAATTTTATTGGATTTGTAGCCAAATTAATAACTAACTCTAGCTCATCCAAACATGCCTTTAGATAAGAATTAGCGCACACTAGGTAGACAGACTGTAGCTAAATAAAATACTCCCACTCATAAACGTTGACTACATAACTTGTCTATAACCATAAATATAAATATTCTCGTGAAATATACATTTCAACATATATAAGTGTCACATTTACATTTTTTATGATTAAGAGGGAGTATTTCCTGTGGATTGCTTGCGCAAAAGAAGCATTTTTATGTGCGTCTTGTTACATCCTCACAAAAGAAGAATTGATTTTATGTGCATCATACATTCTTACTTCATCATAATTTAAATTCCTATACAGGACTAGACTAGAGACACACAAAAAGAAGAGATTCATAGTTCTAGACTATTATTGCTTAGCATTTTTGCTCCAAAAAATAGTTCTCCATGGGCCTTTACTTTTTTTTTAGGGGAACCATGGGCCTTTAATTCTCTAGTAAGGAACACCACGGGCCTTTCCTGGAAGGCTTCCGTGGACTCTGTAATGGAGGCTTTCGTATTGCGATCCTGGGCTCCGGTTCGACGATGGAAAGGGCCTACTTTATGCGAACAGCACAACCTGGTAACTATTTCTTTGCTTGGGACTTTGGGTCCAGTGGATCTCTAGGCCCTCGTGCTGCAGCCTGCAGGTTGATCACAGCGCAAGTTAACACAGTCGGTTAGGACACTCGCGCAACAGTAAGGGTTAGTTGCAACTTCTCCTATAGTAACTTTTAGTAGTAGCTCATAGTATGATTAGATTTAAATGACTTTTTCTCTTTTTCAATTGAAATATATGAAATAAACTGCTTACACTCATAAGTCATTGTACCATTGTCGCAAGTGTCGCTGTCGTAGTACTAGTTGCCGCAGCTGCATGCGCTCACTGTAGTTATTCATATATGCTTTCCAAACATTTGAGTAAAATTGTCAGGCTTTCAGCTGAGCCTCTCCGATCGAGGAGGCGAGGACCGAGGCCATGTATATCGGGAACCTTCTTCCAGCGAAGTATATCCTTGTCATTATATTCTTCTCCTCGGTAGGGCTCGGTGTAGGTAAAGAGAAAGCTCATCATGAGATGTCGCATTTCCTTACCATTTTCTATGATTGCACAATTACTATTGAGCAATCGTACATGTGCCGTCGAAGCAAAGTCAAGGTCCATGAGATATATATGATGGTGCTGATCTTATATCTTGTCTACTTCCGCCTTCCGGCGTGAGGACGAAAGGAATCGATATCTAGCGTAGATCATCTGCCCTCCTTTTTTCATTTTTGAAATGAATAGACCATCTAATTTTAATCATCAGCTAAAAGCCCAGGACAAATAAGAGCGACCAGTTCCTGTTTTATCTGCCTGAAGTTTTATCGGAGCTGCTGATTAGATGCCGAATTTTCTGCAGGTAGTGACGACCCTGACGACCACAAAAACCTGAGTGTCTCTATTTCTTTGGCCTGGAGCTTAAAGAAGATGTATATTTAGCTAAGCATGGTTTATTTAGTATTCGCCGATGCAATAGAGATGAGAACGAAGAGTCTTGCTTGCAAAGTATCATTCT
>JADLZL010002607.1:0-17864 GCA_015844335.1 Chrysopogon serrulatus
CCCCATGCGACTGCAACAAGTACTGCCAGGCATGGGCATTGTTGATGAGCCGAGGCTCCTACTCCGACAGTGGAAATGGAAGGAGTCGATCTGGAGCATCCATTGCCATCGCTAAGAAAACCAAAACAAATGGTATTACGATTTGATAAATGTTATTGTTTGTTAAAATTATTGCTAATTTAGCTATTGATCATTCTTTACCTGTCACTGATTGATGTTGATGTTTACCAAATTTAACAGGCTGATCAATTTTGATGTTTTTGGATGGTTTGGTCTGAAGAACAATCTTTATTCTTCGAATTAGAGTCCAATGATATTTTTCCCAAAGACACTGAGCCTAACCTCAAAGGATGCTGCCATGTGACATTTATTATGTGGCAAAAATATATAAGCAATGAATTTAGTTGTTTGCTTTCTCTTATTTTGTATCTTACGATACAATACTTTAAAATAAAGCACCTTGATTTTTAGCAATGATTGATCCTTCTAGTGCTCTAGTACATTTCTTCCTTTTTGACCGCAGCGTTGGGTTGGGGGGCGTTTGGTTGCTTGGTGGATGCGGCCTGGCTCGCTTTGCAGAAGCAGGTTGCCACCGGCCAAGCTTTGCAGCTGCAGGTCCAGCTTATTTGGCACATGCAGCCAGGTTACGGACGGAAGACGTTTGGTTACCTGCAGCCTACAGCTCTCCCTCTCACACAGCATGCATGCGTGCATGTGCAGTGGCACCGAACGAGCCAGTCTGTGGAGAAACGAGGATTTTTCCCGCATGCGGCGAGCCTGGCCAGCGGCATCGCTCGCGTCTGGCTGGGGAGCTGGTTCAGACATCCAATCATGCATCCACTGCATCGCGACGGCCTGGTTCAGCAAGATAGAGGAAACCAAACACGCGATTGGTGATCGGTGGGTCAATCTTCCCGGGCACGGCACGGCTCCCAACAGTTGAGCCCCTCCTCCTCCTCCTCAGCCGTTGTACAACCGCCTCCCCTCCCGCTCCCGCTCCCGCTCCGGCAAGGGCAATGCCGCCCCCGTGGCCTTCCGCCTCCGGCATCGCCACCCGCTTCGCGACCCACTGGATAGCGGACGCCCTCGCCGGCGACGAGTCCCTCGACTTCTCCGTGCTCCAGGGTGAGGCCCCAAACTCTAAACTCCCGCGCCGTTCGTCTGGACGCTTTCGGTCTCTCACCTGGGCTGGTTATTGCCTTGTTGGCGGCCTGCAGCGCTGCTGGGCTCATCATCGGAGCCCCTCGCTGGCGCCCCTGAGGCCACGCGTGAGCGGGTCGCGCTCCGGTGCCTGCAGGAGGCGTCGTCCCTGATAGCGGCTGGGGGTGATGCCGCGGCGACGCCGCGGGTGCTTAGGGTTGATGGCGCCCGGTCAGGCGAGGCCGTGCTGCTTCGGCTTATTGGCGAGGTGCGTAGAGGGGTTCATATGCTGGGATGCGCACTCTCGTGATCCACGTTCAACTTCCAATTTTGTCAGATAGCGCACAAGTTTTGTTGACTGCTTGCATTTGTTTCTGTCCATGTTTGGAAGCATTTCAATTTCATCCAGGGAATAGTGGCAGTGAGTAGTTCTATGTAGCTTCCCAT
The DNA here is from genome assembly GCA_015844335.1 of Chrysopogon serrulatus. NCBI lineage: Eukaryota > Viridiplantae > Streptophyta > Magnoliopsida > Poales > Poaceae > Chrysopogon > Chrysopogon serrulatus. Next base: position 1,588 of record JADLZL010002607.1, read on the forward strand.
TTCCTAATTCCACATCGCTGCTTTGTTACTTAAATTCTGATTGGCTGTTGGTACAACAGTATCGGTGGATTCATTTGAGCATGGAATATGTCCTGGAACTAGATTGTTGGTATTTGGGCTATCTGGGATTGGTATAAATCTGGACACCAAAACAGGATGTCTTGTTGCAAATTTATCTTGCTACAATGTCATTGTCACAACTTGTTGACAGGGGAAAAAAAAAAAAAAAAAAAACAATGTAAACATATTTTTGGGGTTAAATTTTTAGGAAACCCCTTGCCATCTTAGCATCAGGAATATATATTCGGGTGACATGCTCCGAGATATTCCCCAACATTGGCTACTTCTCTTGTTATGCCAATTATGTGCTTCCTTAGCACCAATTATCTCGCAACTGTCATGGCTATCGTGACATTCTGTTACTGCTCTACTGCATATATGATTGCGGAGTTCTAAGAGATTACTGCATCTCCTTAAGATGGACGTTTCCCTGATTTTTTTTCTTTTTGCAAAAATTCAGTGTTGCCATCAGGCTATCATTTATCACAAGTTTACGTGGACATCTAGTGTATTTTTTTTCTAATCATGTGTGGAGCAAGCTTATTGCTGCTTCTTTTGCATTAAGCGTGACTTTGAATTTTCACATTGTGCAAAAAATCATATGATTTTCGTTTTTTTAAGAAGGCATGTAGCATTTAGTTATTACAAAGCACTTCCCAGTTTCTAGTGTATTTCAAATTTCTGATACATAGTAGTAAAATTTGCAGGTTGAAAGTTCTGGAAAATTGCAGACAGATTTGCTTCCCCCTTTCAGTCAAGACATCCAGGAAACAATCCGTACCAAGAAACTTACATTACCAGAAACTTCTTTCCAGTTGGTAAGTTAAAGAGAAAATCTCAAAATTAGAAGTAGAAGAATAGCAAATTGAGTTTCTAATTTTCTCTTCAGCTAAAAGGAGTTGACCCATGGATCGCATCTATGGCCTCACAATCGCAATTGGAGCACAGTGGCGCTGAACAATGTGACAATGATCAGTACCTGCGCAATGGTGCTGATGAAGTAAGTAAATCTGAAGCCAATCTTCAACCAGGGAGTGCTACAGAGGATAGGATGGCTTTTGAAGAGCAGAATGCAGACAAGTCTAACTTTGAAGTCAGTGGTGCCAACAAGGCTAATCAAGCTCTACATGATGATGGCAGCATCATGAAAAATAATACAGTCCATGGTAGGCTGACTGCGCAGACTGCTCTAGTGTCTCAAAACTGCAATGTAACCTTACATGATAAAACTTCAGAAGCCATTTGTTTTTCTGAGCACACAAATGCAAAGAACAGAACTGAGGAAAAGCCTGATGACACTTCTCCGGAAATTCGTGTCTGTTCCAAGGATCAACCCATGGATGATACTCCTGAGGGCTTGTCTCAACAAGGTTTGTGCATAAAATGCGGTCAGTTGCTGAACTACAGTGAAAAGGCAAAGATTTCTGAAGAGACCAACCTATTCTACTGCCCAGTATGCTTCTATAAGAAAGCCACGGAAGCATATCAAAAGGCAATGACAACATATTGCGAAGCTAAGGAGATCCTTGTTGCTTTCCTTGGCACAACACAAGTCGTCAAGCAATGTGATGAGCAACTAACTGGAGTCCAGCCAGGTGCTGCCAAAAGAGTTGGCCATTCGAATGGGCCTGACATGTCAAAAAGGAATAGCATCCATCAAAATCAAAATGAAGCATATGACTGGGAAGAAGAGCCTCATCAGCAGAGAAAGAAGCAGAAAATAGATGCTGGAGATAATGGTTATCGCAAGGAGGTACTCAATGAGAAAGTTCCTTTTGAGAATTCTGGTCCTGCTCTTGCATCCATGAATAAACATTCAGTGCTCCAGAATAACAGCAAAACACAAGATAAGGATCCAGAGAAAAAGCAGCAAGCGGAAGACAAAGAAGCTCGTCGATAGAAGCTGGTAAAGACAACTCATCTCCTGAAACAAGAGCTTCATCTCAGAGAAGATGTGGTCATCCTTCGAATCAGGACGGTGAGGCTGACCAAGAGGATAGTCCTACAGCACCTAACCACAAGCGATCATCACCCCCTTGGCATTACATGAGACACAAAAAAAAAAAGAGTGCAAGAAAAAGGAGTCAGCTGTACCAAGTAAATCTAGAAAAGGTATTGCAAAGAAGGATCAACGTGTGCCTACTTCACCAAGAAAAAGAAAATCTGTACACCCACAGAAGCGCTGGTAAGTGTCAGAATGCAGTTACAGTATTATCACTTCTTTACTTTAGTCTTGATTGTTGTGTTTACAGAGAAGAGGTTAATCAATACAGCTTTGCTGGATTAACTAAACATGACCGAGGCATGTACCTAATTAATTGAATGATACCTGAGTGTGCTGGTCTACATATGCAAATAATAAAGCTCTACATGGATATCAGTGGGGGGTGTCATTTGCTTGTAGCGTGTCTTTTGTTCTTGCTGAAGCAGTTTCCATTATTCTGTTAGCTCAGTATCATGGATAACATGGCGGCGATCAGTTTTGATACTAATCGAACTTTTAAGGTCTTATTAGGTCTTTTGAGAGAATAGAGAACATTAACTATGTCATGACTCGTGACAATGATTTTATGGAAAGATGATCTCATTTTAAGGTCTTAGGCCTTTTTTCATGCATTGTTTTTCAAATTCAGATGGGATATTTTCACATACACATGGTTAGTTCTATGAGATATCAAATTAGATCAGACTTAATTGCAATATGCCAATATAGGTACTTAGCATTGGTATTTTGTTATGATTACGAAAAACGTTGAGCGCACAGCGATGGTATTACCCTGTGTTATGTGCCGTGATAAAATGTTCTGCACATATAGAAAAAGGAGTCCAAAGCATAAAAGTTGAGCCAACTTTCTTTTAGAGCACTACAGGTCTTGACATCTTCGAATATTCACATTTTCCATCTGTTATAGGAAATTTCATTTCTGAAAATGTTCCATTTTTTTATGCTATTCCAAGAACTGAGCACATGTCTTGCAGCTCCAATCCTGTTGCACCAACTGAAAGGCACAGGAAACTCGCTTGGACTGCAGAAGAAGAAGCTTGTTTGAAGGTAATCATTTTTTGGATGTAAATTTTCATTGTTGAAACACCATCTTTGGCGCTGGCCTTTCCCAGGCCAGGTTTTTAGTATGTAATTAATATCTCGCTTGGTCATGTCTATTTATACCTTTTACTGTGACGATCCAGGAAGCAATGGCAAAGTTCAGTCCACAAGATGATGCGCAAATTCCATGGGTTCGCATCCTAGAATATGGTGGTAGAAGGTTTGACGTGAAGCGCCGGCCATCTGATTTGAGGGTCAAGTGGAGGAACATGAAGAAGAAGACTGATGCTGGCAATCTTACATAGCGGAACACTGATGTGGTACTAGTACATAGCGAATGTGCTAACTCCTCACTGCAAGTAGGAATGGAGGGTTTCTTCTAACGCTGTTGATGCTCGGTGTCTTTTGGCCATAAATATACTAGCCCAGCTGCGTGGTCCTGCTTTTACCTCAATTCATCCATTCACTTCTGGAATTGCGTTTTGGCTGCGAGCTCCTGCTGTTCTTCTGCATTCTACGTTTACATGACTGCGACTTCGGCTGGCATTATTTTCGCTGGCTACCGCTGCTGCTGAAACATGTGCGAACCAGCTCTAGCAGCTGGAACCAGCTCCTAGCAGCTGGAGCAGCAGCCACCAGCCAACCAGCAGCTAGCTGATTCAGTGTCTGGCCGCAAGGAAGAACGCGTCTGCCCGAGGAGACGAACGGGATTTGCAAGAGTTCAGAACGCAGCCCGGCCAGCAGCTTCTAGGCAACCGAACGGCTGCACCTAAGCTGCCGAACAGCTGGGCTTATCAGCCCATACACAACCAGCCCAGCCAGCCAGCAGCAGTCCAGCCGGATGGGTTTGGAGTAACCTTTTGTTTTTCAATCAAGAAAACTTCAAACAACAAAATGTGTAGCATTTTGCATTCAGAAATAGTATGTGCAAACGTTAAAAGCGGGAAAACAAAAATTGCCATAGCACCGAAAAGCAGCTGAACCTTTGACAGGTGTGAACAATATTACTATGAAAATTACACCACAAATTTTGTATCAGATTCAAGCGTGACTATGCTCAGTTGCTCACTAACTCAGTACATATGCTGACGAACCTTTTTAGAGTGTGAGAGAGAGACAGAGAGGAGGAGGAGGAGGAGGAGGAGGGAATGAGAACTCATCTGCGTGTTTCATCTCAATGTAAGCTAGGTCGTTTGCTTCCCTCCTCTCACCTTCTCTACAGCCATAGCGACCTGAGCTTTCTGTTCCATCTCAAGAAGACAACATATTTTGTGCCCAACTCCATCCCTCTTCAGTCATTCGTAATGGCAGGCTAAAATGTACACACTCTTGAATCCTTTTCGATCAAAGCCCCCTGTGAAGATGAATGAGCTACATACTTGTTTTTTTTTTTAAAAAAAAAAAAAACTACTCATGAGCTATGTAGGCTGATTTCATCAACAAAAGGCCCCACAGTACCAGGCTGCCACATCATCCATCTCCATATGAACTGGCATTAATAAGATTCATTCACATCTTTAGTGCCTCGTTCCAATTGCCTGTGCATGGGTCAACCATCTCAATTACTCAGTTCATGATATTTGCACCCTTCGGCATCGATGGCGAGTCCACTCTCTACGAAACCAGGGATCATTCCATAAGTGTGTGATCCCCAGTTCCCCATTACCCACTCTCCATATAAAACCATTTGTCAGTACTTGCTGCCAAAACTTCAGAGTGCAAGAGCCTCTAGAAACTAATTTGAAGCAACTGAAGGAGCAAAAGGCCCAGGTGGTGCACGAACAATGGCTGCTCTGGCATAAATGTTCAGGACTGCATCTCATAGAATCTGTAGTCACCAAGGTGCAAAAGCTTCACCTCCTCTCCATGCTCAATCTGCAGTCTTGCCTCGCAAATCATGGTACCATACATTACTGTCATGGTCCAGCAGTATGATCTTCTCTCCCTGAGGATGAAGCATGGCTGAGGAACATACCAGGACAGAGATGGTGACTGGATGCTATATTTCAGGAACCACTTGTCACTTTCAGTCCTACCTGAAAGCTCTGCATTGTATCGGCGCCACCTCGGTGCATGGCTTTGGTATGACATAGTCACTACACACACCTTGTCATCTATCTCAAAGCCATGCTGGAAGTTGAATCAATGCAAACATTTCTTCCTTGAGATCAAATGATACAACTGCCATGCCGCAGCTTGTTCCTTCACCTTCCATTAGCCAATACATAACTCCATCCACATTTACAACTCCAAGATGAACCATGCAGCATGGTATAGGAGCTTTGGTAGCTCTCCATTTGTCTTCACCAAGGGTGTACACTTGAATGATGTAAAATGGAAAGGCTGTCCTGATTTGTAGCGCTGGGGCTCACAGAGGAAGTGCACAAGCTTGTATTCTCCAGTAATCAGGTGAAATCCAAAGCTGTATAGATAGTGGAAGTCGTGCACTATCCAATTAGGTTTCAAGAGATGCAGGCATTGACCCGTTGCAGGGTTAGATATCTTCAGTGTGTATGTCTTGTAGAAGCAAAGCAAGCCGTTGCATGATGCAAAGAGGTGATCATCGATCAGGGTCCATATGTGATGCAGCCCATGTTGATGGAGACCACTTTTCACCAATGACCGTTGCATGGCATGGTTTGGCAGTCTTGGGATGGAGGGATGCAAATATACTCAATTTAGGCAAGTAAAGGAGGAGGTGCTTGGGTGCTCAATAGGCATGCTCTTTGATGAAAGCGAGGGACATTGATCATGTCCCACCATTGCTTGCAGACTCAATGTAGCCTCAGTAGAGAGCTTACGGGAAGCCTGAGAAGTATCCCCTCAATGATATCTGGTAGGAGCCTTGTGATGGGATTCTCTCCTGAAAGTGAAGCTGTGTGTTCTTCAATCTCCATTGCAAACAAGGTTAAAGGTCAATGATATCTGGTAGGAGCCTTCCTAGCACTCTCTTTTGTTCTATAATTTAATTTCTATGGACTTTTATGTTGTAACAAGGTTAAAAGTTAGGTTACAAAATACTTTAGCATGTTAAAATAGTCACATTTTATAAACCGTTATAAATTTGGTTAAGCGAGTATTTATCATAGCAAGACACGAAGAAAGTAGAGGCGCATAGAGGCGTAAGTCCGTAGAAAAACCTCAACCAAAAAAACAATGCCATACAAGTTGAAAGGAAAAATGTCAATATGAGACAAAGCAAAAAAGAAAGCTTGACATGACCAGATAAAAATAGAAATAGGTTGACCATAAAAACAAATATCCATTTAGAAAAGTATTGCACAATTAACAATATATAATTAATGAACCAAGAATGTCACTCTTACTTGACACTAGTTAAAAGAGCAAATTGTTGTTTTTATAGGTAGAACATTTGTTGCTTACTCCTTTGTAGAAGAATATTTTCTTGGGATTAGAAATAACTTCTATAGTAGAAAAAATAATATTTTATTAAAAGGACAAAAATATTCTCGTAGTAGAATAATGTTAGGGGGTTGACCCATTTGCCTTCCTAGTATCTTATACAATAAGAAACTTCTATTTCTAAAATTTTCTAGATAAATGTCAATTATATATAGGATATAATTATCCTACTTCAAGCAATACAATATTATATTTTGCATGAGAATATTTAGAGAATAGATAAATACAAATAAGATTCTATATGGAATACTCCAGATCTAGATATTTTGTATAATGAGAAAAAATTAAGGAATAAATAAACATGAGGGAGAAATATGGAAAAGTATAGAAAGTTGCCACTATAAATATATATGTAGATCTGGGTATTCATTTTATATATACTAAGTCACCAAGTGAGTTATGAAAGTAACATAACATATTTAGTGCTAAACTTTTTTTTGCGAATTGCACAGTACAGATACAAACGGTGACAACACACACTCACTCATATGTACGTACACACACAAATTTCACCCCTATAAGCACCTTTATAAGACTAATTTTAGAGTTTATAGGTGTTAATGAGTATTATTTAGTAGATGTTAAATTTTTGTTTATAGATATGATTAGGAACAAAATAAAAGAAAAAAATAGTTTGTACACTTAATATTATAATGTTGCGTCTGCCACTGCCCCTCACCATTCTGGTTCTTGGCAACAAACAAGGGAGAAAAAGATGTTGAGACACGCTTTGATTTGAATGAAAGGTAGATAGGTAGCTAGCTAGGTTATTCTCCCACAGAACGACGGAATCATGGGCGGCGGGAGGGCAGAAGAAGCTTTGTGTTCGCGGTTCGGCGTACCTTAGTCGCAGGGAGAAGCAGTGCGGCAGCGGCAGCGGGTGCACTCTTGTTCAGGCTCCGTCCAGTGAAGAGGAGGCTGCGATCGGTGGGGCTCTCTGCAGTGAAGACGACCTGAGGAGGGGCCAATTGGGAGGGGCGACGGCGCGGGGTGGGAACCTAGGAGGAGGAGGGACTTGATCGCCAAGGAAACCTAGCTAGCTAGCTACTACTGCAGTTACCACACGAAGAGATGGAGAGAGAGGTGACTTAATTGATTGGCCATGGGAACGCCATTATGTTAAGTTGGCGCCCTAATCCTTCTTGTCCGTTGGGTTGGAATCTCTACTCCTAATCCTAATAATTAATAATATATAATAATAATAGTAAAATGAAACTGGGCACTGGACACCGGCTGGACCGGACGGAAGTATACGCGGTAAGCTGCTGTCGCCGACACGATGCCGCTGCTTCAGTGCCGAGCTTCCTCTGTTTTATGCTGTTGACAGTTCCATTGTTTCATTTAAAAAAATAAATTACCTCAACCGTCTTATGTTTCTTAAGGTGTATTGATTGATATTCATGTCTAGAGTTGATTAACAAACGACACGAAATTTGCATGCTCCTTAACTATTTGTTATACTATAAATGTCAAATCAAATAAATTGATTTATATCCCTTTCTTGTTTTCAACTCGTCCACTGAACCAATTGATTTTTTTACTTATACATCGACTAAAATCCAAATTAGATGGCCAATGGTAGAAACCAATGTTCTATTTTTCAATTTAGTGCGAATTAAATAGTTATGTCCGAGAACATAATATTAAACACACAATGGATTATGAGTGAGCACGAGATCCTAGAGAAATTTTATGAAAATAAGTGACCTGTTCATGTAGAGTGGTACATTTTTTAAAACTAAAGTTGATTGATAAAATTTTACCAACCATGGAACCTTTGAGTCTTCGGTTTCTACTAAATCTTTAATAATGTGAGCTTCATTTTATTCCAAGCTCTTTCTACTAAATTTTGGTGCACGCCCTATTTTTATTCAATGACGAGATAATGAATGTTATGCTTTGCGTTCATGTGCACATGTGTTATAATTGACAGCATCATTTACTGAAGAAACATGGTCGCTGCTAAAGCTAAGTTGTGTAGGTTTTAGTTCATGTGAATATGCCATTCTTCATGTCACTATATTAAAGCATAATCAGGCTCACTCCATGTATGCATCTCATACTGGAACATGCTTTTTATGAAATCAGTATTTCTTTTTGTTGTGATTGAGATGTCCTATGAAATGAGAGGATTGCAGCCTGTTTGCTTGAGGCATTACTTTAGTAATTTGAAGAGCTCTTTGAGCAGTCTCATGGTGTCTTGCATTTTACATATACAATTTAGTACATACTGTCTTTCATTGCTTTATTAGCAAATAATTAGTGTGAAGTTGAATTTTGACTAATCTCTTCCACCTACTTTGTGGAGGTTATGTATGCGGGTTGTTAAGCTTAGGAAGTCTGGATTTATGTTTCTCATCACTCATCAGGTAAATCTTATTATAGTTTCTAGAGTATAGAAGCTTTTGGTTCCATGTGTCTTCTTTGCTGAAAATTAGCTTTGGTCTCCCTCCTTCGTTCGCCAAACTCAGGTTTCTCTCTACTTAGTTGGCAAATCTTTAATGCCCCAACTTGTTGCAAACCAACTGCACCAATGTGTTTCCTACAGTATAAAAGCTCATGTCTGAAAGATATATGCATTATACTAGCCACGATATCACTCCAGATAGTCATCGAACAATACCTCAGCCTTAATTAAAGAAGACGGTGCATCTGAAACTTTCCCTGTGTGTGTTATTGATTAATTGCAGTTCCTGAATTTTTTTTTTTTTTGGGGGGGGGGGTGGGGGGGGAGCAAATTAGGTTGCCCTTTCTTTGAGTCTACGAAGTATAGAATCAATCTATCTAGTGTAGAACCAGGCAGTCCAATGTTCTGGTTAATAGTAGCAGGTGTTTCCAATGTTCTGGTTATGGTGTTTCCTAAATCCATAGCATATGCTGACTACGGCACGGCCGGCGTTGACCGACGTTTCCTCGCCGACGGCGATTCTGCCTATGACGGCATTTGTACTGGCGTGCTCCCCTCTCTATTGCACACATGCTGGTGCCCTCGGTTGACCGTCTCGAGCTCCGGACACGACACGGCGGCGGCTATGACGGACGGCGGCGTTCGGGCACAATGGCGGCGAACGTCGGCGACCTCTACGGCGGCGCTAGCACCAATGGACAACGCAAATCATCCACGCGAACACGACGAGACCGGATACCGAACACTCAACCCTAGCTAGCGCGTTTGACCGCGACGGCGGCGGTTGGTACGGCGGAGCTCGCCGGCGAGACGGCGTTCCGACGGCCTCAGGACGTTAGAGACCTCATGGGTGGCAGGGTTAGCTTCAGGGGCTCACCAAGACTTGTACTCGGGGGTTAGTTGAGCACGGGTGGGGTAGGAGGAGGTTGCCACCGGCGATGGCGGCTGCGGTGGCGCGAACTGGCGGATCCGGCGATGTTCCGGGGCGTCGGGGCCTCGGTTGAGGATTCTGGTAAGCCAAGAACGCTCAGGGTACCAAGGTGAAGCGAGGACGAGCTGTGGCGTGGCTTGCGACGCCCTGAGCTGCCCTGGCCGCTCGCGAGATAGGCGCGGCGGCACCGGCGACCGTCGGTGGAGAAGAAGGCGTCGCGCGGTGAACTTCGGCGACTATAGCAAACTATTTGGGGCTCGGGCGGTGCGCGGTGGGGTGGCGGAGTTGCGAGCGAGGGATGGGAGGTGATCGTGGCGTGAACAGCGCCAATTTTGGCCGGCGCAGGAAGGTGCTCCGGCGACCGGAGATGGAAAAGGAGGCGATGGCGGCCGGCTCTGGAGTATTTATAGCTAGCGACGATGAACGTATCATCGACACGGCAGCTAGGCGAACCGCCACGCGAAGCAGGATGTGTCCAGGGCGAAGCTTCGCGGCGTGCAAGGGCGGCGGCGGCCGACGGCAGCAGCTTGCTGCTCTGCTTGCTTTGCCGTCCACTGTTCATGACTGAAACCAGGAACTTTACCGCCATTTTTCTCAAGATTTCATGTGGCAGCTCAACATGGTGCATGCAGTGGAATGTAGAACAACAGGAGCTCTACAAGATTTCTTTTAGGATCAAAGGCTGATTCTCAGTGGTTTGGGTGATCTAGCTCGATGGACTAACCTAAAAAGAAACTGAAACCTGCCTTTCAGCCTCATTCAGATAAAGCTGAAGTTCGGGTTTTGAAATCCTTTTGATTAGCAAATTTTGAGCAAGGTTTAGGTGGTTAATTAGTGAGGTGTTGATCCAATCAGTGGCACCTTTGCAAACTACAAGATTTGAACTTTGAAATAGAGCCAAAAGTTAGGGACTTTTTATTTTGAAATTTAATGAGCTACCTAGAAATGAAAATGAAATTCTATTCCCAGCACTTAGCCAATTCAGCTAAGTTTGGAATTTGAATTCCAAATCCAATTTTGGTTCTTTCTTTTAAATAATTTGACTTGCAAACTTGGTTAGGATTTGATTAGTGTTAGCCATGCACTTCAAACTCCAAGATAGGTTTTAGATCTAACAAAATTTTAATCCCTACTTAGCCTAAGTTGTTTGAGTATTGCACCAACACACATGAGATCACAAGGGTTTAGGCACTTGATTAAAGCACACGATGGATTTTAGTATTATCCACATTTAAAAAAACCCTAATTAGCTTCTAAGTTAATTAGGTAATTGACATGATCATTAACACTTCAGAACATGACATAATTAGCAAAAACAACCTAGATCAAGCTATTGGGGCAACATCATAGAGTTCCTTAACGAGATTAACATTTAAGAAGCTTAAGCACTTTATTAAGCCTCTAATGCAACTTTATTAAGCTATATGCAACTCTAGTGAATCATTAATGCATCTTTGATTAAGTCATTACACGATGACATGATGATTAACATGTATCGGTGATGACAAGGATCTGAACCTAACCACCTCACCTTACCTGTAAATTTCAATTTGGGAGTGCTTTGATGCAATGGCAATTCAGATGCTACTCCACTACATATATGGTTCATCAGTCGATTGGTTATGGGCCCGCATGGCTTTTTAATTATATATGCTCTCTTTGCCATATTCAAAATGGAAATGTATCTAGTGAAACCCGATTTCTCGTGAAAATATGTGTAAACCATGATAAAAAAGTTATCTAAATTTACCAAAAAAATCACACATATAGATGATATGATGATACACAACCTTGTAAAATATCTACCTACAGTGTGCTGTTGCAAAACATCTACCCATCGAGTCATAACTGCGCATGTCCCAACGAAGCCAATGTCCTACAAGTACATGGACTGTTAATCATACATGCGCATGCCCCAAAGAAATCCATGCCTACAGTTATATGGACTGTTAATCAAATTTGATGTATAACTAATTAGTTAGTTTGCACATTCACGAGGAATAATCCCACCGTAGCCATGAAGAGATGGCAAAACTCAATGGCAGAGAACAAGTTGATTAAAGAAACTGTATTTTAGTTCCATATTTAATAAATAAAGAAAAATAAATTAAATATAATAGTATGGACTTTCAAAGCAAGTCCCTCCTAAAAAAGAAAAATTTTTTTACCGTGAAGTTGTTGGCAGAATCTTTTTTTTTTTTTTTTAGAATTACACATACAACACAGGGCCTTCGACGCACACTCATCCCTCCTATGAGCACCTCGGAAGGGACCGAGCCGGTAGATCCGGAGATTCTTGAAGTCACCACCGCGGCGTCGCCACCACTTAAAGCATAACGTCGCTTACCACTTAAAGCATAAACGCCGATAAATCTTAGAAAAATCCCAAGAAAGGTGCGATCACCAAGATTTGATCCCACGATGGGTAGCGTCCCCTTGGACAGTCCTACCATTGGACCACATGCCCATTTGCGTTGTTGGCAGAATCTTGATTGGCAAAAAAACACTTTTTAGTTATTATAATCTGTTTCAGCCGACGGTCTAACTAATTAAATAGTACTCTCTCCATCCCAAATTATAAGATATTTTAAGAATTTTAGAGAGTCAAAGTTTTTTAAGTTTGACTAAATTTATATAATAAAATAATAACACTTATGACACCAAGTATCATTAGATTCTTCATTAGTTATATTTTTTATTGTATGTCTATGTGATGTCATAAATATTTGAGATTTTTCTATAATTTTGGTTAAACTTAAAAAAGTTTAACTCTCCAAGATTCTTATAATGCCTTATAATTTAGGATGGAGAGAATTTATTATCAAGTCCATCTAAATAAATAAATATCTTTAAACAGTATGTATTTCGGGGGGATCGAAGCCAGTGGGGGGCAACCTGGGCTCTAGCCCCCCTACAGCCATGATTCCCATGGAGCCGGGCTAAGCCCCCTACCACTATGAGGAGGAAAAAAAAAGAAGGAAAGGAGGGGGCTGGAGGAAGAAGAAGAGGAAGCTAGCCCCTACTAACACTATCCCTGGCTTCGTCTCTGTGTATTTCCCAATATAATCCTCTTTAGATTAATATCATATAGAAAATTGAGAGCTTCGTCGTCGTAAGGTTTTTTCGTTTTGGCCTTTTATGTGACCTAGATTCTCTCATACAAGTTAGCACAATTTACGTCTAGCTATAATATGAAGTTTGATTTGATTACAATTGCATATTAAGTTCCATATAACGCATAATTTCGTTTTGTTACAAAAGTAAAATTAGGAAGGTCCTATCTTAATATTCGAATATGTCCCTTTGTAATTTATTTTTGGTTTAATGCAAGTAACGTCTTTTGTTTTTCAGGCTGTCCTAAACTCGGAATCGTGTTGAACGCAGCTTGGCAACTTGGTAAGAAAGGTCCAAAATTATTGGGTTGCAAATCGCCAAATCTAGACAGTAGAATAAATAGAGATTTATATTTGCTCCTTTCTTATGCATTAAGTAAGACCCATTGTAATTTACGGGTGCGTTTCCCTAGTAGTATTTATCTATATCTATACTCTATACCTAATAATAATAAAGAGGCAAAACTTTCAGCTAATTTTTTCGGTCAACAAAATTTGGTCCAGCAATTTTTGGTCTGCTGCCGTGGTCCGCACGGCCCCGTGCCGTCCGAACAGCATCGATAGAGTCCCGCTCATTGTTGCGACTTGGAATCGGAAAAAAAAAATCCTTCTATTTTCCTTCAAAGCTAGGACTCGAAACGTGCTGCCTCCACTTCGGAGTCCTTGACTCGTGCCCAGCAGCCGCCCCTCGCCACTTCATGTGACCACGACGAGCTTCGACCGCCGCCGTCGCTCAAGCCACGGAGTAGCCGGCCGTGGCCACCAGTTGCGGGCACCAGGCCCTCGCGGAGGCCGCCTCCGGGTCGCTACGGGGCTGCCCTCCAGGGTGGTCTCGACATCTTCGGCAATGGCGGAGTCGGTCGATGACGACGTGCAGGGGAGATGCGGTGGCACCCTCCCTGCCCGACCCTGGCTGTGGATCCGGCATCTGCTTTGCGACTCTCCTCTGCTGGCGGATCCAACCACGAAGCCCCTTTTTACTACCGTTTATGGAGGTGACGGCAGAGCACGGTTTTGAGTATTAGTTGATACTTCCTACGATTAAAATAATAGTTTTGCAATATACTCCGATCATGTGGTTTAAGTTATGCACTTATACTATCTAAATCTTGTATGTATGCATACTCCAGTCAAAGAGTATGTTTAAATACTCTATTCTAAATGTATATACAGATACTTCATTGAACAAGTATGTATGAATAAATCTTGTTTGTAGGTATACTCCATCCCAAAATGTATATACAAATACTCTATTCTAAAAAAGCACGTACAAATACTCATTCAAAATTCAAAAAACTCTGTATAAATAAATCTTATTTGTACACGTACAACCGTTCAATTGTAGATGTATGAATCCAAAAATCTCGCTGAGTACTCAACGTCCTCCCTATTGGATCTCGGACGTACACGCTAGGAGGGGGAGTAGTACTGTCTTCCTCGGTGGATCTGCACCGCTCCTATTATTACCGACAAGGGGGAATCTTGTTTGTACACGTACAGCCGTTCAATTGTGGATGTATGAATCCGAAAATCTCGCTGAGTACTCAACGTCCTCCCTATTGGATCTAAGACGTACACGCTAGGAGGGGGAGTAGTACTTCCGTCTTCCTCGGTGGATCTGCACCGCTCCTATTATTACCAATCGGGGGAAAATAGATAATGAGCATACGGTAACAATTTCATATTGACTCAAATCAATCCGCATGCTCCCATCTTTAAAAATGCATCCTTTCATATTAAGTAACAATTTGATGGCAAAAGATATATATATATATATATATATATATATATATATATATATATATATATATATATATAGATATATATATTTTCTCCCGTTATATATATTTTTTCTCCCGTTGCAAGCAACGGGCATATTTCCTAGTTATAGTATAATAAGCCTACTTGGAACAAAGCACCTTAGATTTTTAGCAATGATCCTTGCAGGAGCAGGACTAGGAGTGACCACAGCGTTGGGCTGATTGAACCGGGTTGACCCATGTCTATGCATGTGGGCTTCCCGTGAGATTAGCCTGTACGTCCGCTGAAAAGTGAAAACGAAGGAATCGGGCAATGCACCTAGCACGTCGGTGGCCGCGGTGCGACTTTTTTTTTTCACGATCGTGTCTAATCGACAAGTATTTCATTAAAAAGAAGTAGAAATTTGAGTACAAGTGAGCCAACAGTAATCCGAGATTGCCACTAAACTCACACAACACCAAGACCAACAAGAAAAAGCAGGGGGAGAGGTCCCTCGGCTATGACCCAAACAAGCAGCCTGAGAAAAAACAAAGATATCGACGCAATGGTTGTCCACATAGGAAATACGTCCGAAACGACATTGGCGGCAAAGTATCCAGCGACGGCCAAGCATCCGTCGAGAGAGATACAGCAGCGGCAAAGTATCCGCCCCAAGAACTAAACTGCTGGCAGCAAAGTATCCGCCAAGATAGGACACCAACGATGACCAAGCATCCGTCGGGTGAGGCAGCGGCAAAGCATCCGCTACAAAGCACTGAACGACTGGCAGCAAAGTAAGCTCCATCAGGCCCGACAGCATGTCGAGGATCATGGACGGCGGCGACGACAACTAGCTGTGCGATGTCAGGTGGCCAAGAGACCAAGGCGCACGACCCCAGCAGTAGTTCCTACAGCGACGCCTTCAGGAAGAAACATGACGCCAAGAGGGCCATCGCCGCTAGCACCGGCAAGCAGCCGAGCCAAGCAAGGTTTTCACCTAGGAACCACCACCATTGCCGAACCCCTCGGCTCGCAGCACCGGGCTGTCACCACCACCTAGATGCCCTGCGACGCACCAGGAAGCCCAGTCGGTGCCCCCCCCCCCCACCGCAGCACAAGGGCAGCGCTGGGCGTCTCGGCAGCGCCGCGGGGACTCGTGCCCCTCGCCGACGCCATCGGCCGTCTGCGGGGGCGAAAGAGGCCGCCGGGCACCTCCATGCGGCGAAGGACCACCTAGTAGGTAGGCACCGGATCCGGTGTGGGAGAGCGCAGATCGGGTGCTCGACGACCAACCCCGTCGCCGCCGCCATGGAAGCTCCACGAAGCTTGGGGAAGAACCGAGGAAGAGAGAGGGGGGTGAGGAGAGCCGCGGCGTGGCCATTTGGGCACCACCCGCTGGCCGCCGCCATTTGGGCGAGCGGCGGCCGGACGGGCAGCCTACGCTTCCATCGCCTCCCGTTTGGTGACCCATCGGGTACTTGACGCCCTCGCCGCCCGGTGACAACCCCGCGACTTCTCGCGCTCAAGGGTGAGGCTCCAAACCCTAACCACCTCCGC
>JADLZL010002608.1:0-24121 GCA_015844335.1 Chrysopogon serrulatus
CTGGAGTTGCTCTTAGGCAGCAGGGACTATCACCCCCATGCGACTGCAACAAGTACTGGCAGGCATGGGCATTGTTGATGAGCCGAGGCTCCTACTCCGACAGTGGAAATGGAAGGAGTCGATCTGGAGCATCCATTGCCATCGCTAAGAAAACCAAAACAAATTGATAAATGTTATTGTTTGTTAAAATTATTGCTAATTTAGCTATTGATCATTCTTTACCTGTCACTGATTGATGTTGATGTTTACCAAACTTAACAGGCTGATCAATTTTGATGTTTTTTGGATGGTTTGGTCTGAAGAACAATCTTTATTCTTCGAATTAGAGTCCAATGATATTTTTCCCAAAGACACTGAGCCTAACCTCAAAGGATGCTGCCATGTGACATTTATTATGTGGCAAAAATATATAAGCAATGAATTTAGTTGTTTGCTTTCTCTTATTTTGTATCCTACGATACAATACTTTAAAATAAAGCACCTTGATTTTTAGCAAGAGTAAAATGCACCCTGGGTCCTTAAACTTTTGGCATCTTCCCATCCACGTTCTTAAACTAAAAAAGTGACTATCCAGGTCCCTGAACTACTGTCACCGCGCACCAAAGGTTCAAAACCAGCCACATCAATGCCAACATCTGACGTGGCCGTGCCACGGTGGCAGCTGCACACTGTGGCCATGCTATCTTGTAAAAAGAACCCTGCCCCCATTCTCTTTCTCATACCGAAGCCCCTCCTCTCTTTCCTGGAGTCCTGGTTGCACGCGCGCCCACATGCAGCGGTTGTGGCGGCGCACGCACAGCACCTGGCGCTTGCTGCCGGCGACTCGGTCTCGTCCTTCACCTACACCTTCTCGCTTGGCCGACGGCCGCGTAAACTGTAACCAGTGCCCATCGCCTACCACCGGATGCCGCCGTGGCTAAGGATGGCGCAGAATTCACTAGTCAAGCGCACAGGTGTCAGGTGGCCGCGACCTGCATGTGCGTCAACGCCGGCATGTCCGTGTCCTTCATCCATGGCTTCCCTTCGCAAAAGGCATTCTTCTGCCTAGGCTAGTTGCACAAACAGAACGCTGTGTTTGTCCTCCTCCCTTCCATGGCAGTCGCACCTCCCTGCGGACGCTGCGACAGATGACCAGGACGTCGTGCCAGCGGCGACAGAGTGGTGGAACGCCGTAGATAATGCGGTGGAGCGGCCGCCTCGTCTACGACTCAGTGAGAGCAGTGCCGTGCACGTGTGCTCGACGAACGCCATGCCAAAGCCAGACTCATGCACGCGACACCACGGGGCCGGCCTCCTGCGCCAGGGACAGACGCGCGACATGGCCCGCTCGAGCAGCGCCACCACCGCGGAGAGGGTCGCGGGCGCGGTTGTTGCTGGCAGCGCCAACTCGGTGCACCCAAGCTACTCTAGCACGGCGCGGACACCAGGCGGAGTTGGGAGACGAGCGCGGCGGCGGCGTAGCAAGGATTGGAGGCGGCGACAGCGGAGGAGAAGAGGGCTGGCATGGGCGTGGTGACTGGGTTGTTCCAGTCGTGGACGCCCATGAACCAACGTGCAAATGTTGCAAGCGGGCCAGCACGTCGCGCAGGCGAGCGCACGTGTCGACTGACCTGCACAGGCCGTAGGCGTCGTAGTCCTCAGGCACGTCGGGCCTCGGGTGCTTTGGGTCGCGGAGGAGGTAGTGCACGGCGCCGGCGGCTCGGCTCGCGCCAAGCGAGAGGGGACGACGTCTGCGCGTGCCACCGGAGCCTCGGACGAGATGCGTCGGTGTGGGCTTCGCTAAGTGCTGCTTCGGCAGTGTTGGCCGGTGGTACAAGAACATCATGTCATCATTTTGAATTGTTGAGCCCGCCGTGTGCGTGAACCGGACGCCAGGGGGCCATGCATGTGCGGCTGGTGGAGGCCCTGCATGTCCAAGGACTTGATAGTAAGAACGATAAAGAGGACAGGGTTTTTTTTGGAAGTTGGCGCGACCACATAGACCAGCTGCCAATGTGGCACTGCCACGTCGGATGCCGGCGCTAGCGTGCCGGGCTTTGGACCTTTGGTCCGCGACGGCATTAGTTTAGGGACCCAGATAGTCATCTTTTTAGTTTGAGGATGCAGATGGGAAGACGTCAAAAGTTTGAGAACTTAGGGCGCATTTTACTCTTTTAGCAATGACTGATCCTTCTAGTGCTCTAGTACATTTCTTCCTTTTTGACCGCAGCGTTGGGTTGGGGGGGGGTCGTTTGGTTGCTTGGTGGATGCGGCCTGGCTCGCTTTGCAGAAGCAGGTTGCCACCGGCCAAGCTTTGCAGCTGCAGGTCCAGCTTATTTGGCTCATGTACACATGCAGTCAGGTTCCGGACGGAAGACGTTTGGTTACCTGCAGCCTACAGCTCTCTTCTCTCTCACACAGCATGCATGCGTGCATGTGCAGTGGCACCGAACTAGCCAGTCTGCGGAGAAACGAGGTTTTTCCCGCATGCGGCGAGCCTGGCCAGCGGCATCGCTCGCGCCTGGCTGGGGAGCTGGTTCAGGCATCCAATCACGCATCCACTGCATCGCGACGGCCTGGCTCAGCAAGACAGAGGAAACCAAACACGCGATTGGTGATCGGTGGGTCAATCTTCCCGGGCACGGCACGGCTCCCAACGGTTGAGCCCCTCCTCCTCCTCCTCAGCCGTTGTACAACCGCCTCCCCTCCCGCTCCCGCTCCGGCAAGGGCAATGCCGCCCCCGTGGCCTTCCGCCTCCGGCATCGCCACCCGCTTCGCGACCCACTGGATAGCGGACGCCCTCGCCGGCGACGAGTCCCTCGACTTCTCCGTGCTCCAGGGTGAGGCCCCAAACTCTAAACTCCCGCGCCGTTCGTCTGGACGCTTTCGGTCTCTCACCTGGGCTGGTTATTGCCTTGCTGGCGGCCTGCAGCGCTGCTGGGCTCATCATCGGAGCCCCTCGCTGGCGCCCCTGAGGCCACGCGTGAGCGGGTCGCGCTCCGGTGCCTGCAGGAGGTGTCGTCCCTGATAGCGGCTGGGGGTGATGTCGCGGCGACGCCGCGGGTGCTTAGGGTTGATGGCGCCCGGTCAGGCGAGGACGTGCTGCTTCGGCTTATTGGCGAGGTGCGTGGAGGGGTTCATATGCTGGGATGCGCACTCTCGTGATCCACGTTCACCTTCCAATTTTGTCAGATAGCGCACAAGTTTTGTTGACTGCTTGCATTTGTTTATGTCCATGTTTGGAAGCATTTCAATTTCATCCAGGGAATAGTGGCAGTGAGTAGTTCTATGTAGCTTCCCATTTCCTAATTCCACATCGCTGCTTTGTTACTTAAATTCTGATTGGCTGTTGGTACAACAGTATCGGTGGATTCATTTGAGCATGGAATATGTCCTGGAACTAGATTGTTGGTATTTGGGCTATCTGGGATTGGTATAAATCTGGACACCAAAACAGGATGTCTCGTTGCAAATTTATCTTGCTACAATGTCATTGTCACAACTTGTTGACAGGGAAAAAAAACAATGTAAACATATTTTTGGGGTTAAATTTTTAGGAAACCCTTGCCATCTTAGCATCAGGGATATATATTCGGGTGACATGCTCCGAGATATTCCCCAACATTGGCTACTTCTCTTGTTATGCCAATTATGTGCTTCCTTAGCACCAATTATCTCGCAACTGTCATGGCTATCGTGACATTCTGTTACTGCTCTGCTGCATATATGATTGCGGAGTTCTAAGAGATTACTGCATCTCATCCTTAAGATGGACGTTTCCCTGATTTTTTTTCTTTTTGCAAAAATTCAGTGTTGCCATCAGGCTATCATTTATCACAAGTTTACATGGACATCTAGTGTATTTTTTTTTCTAATCATGTGTGGAGCAAGCTTATTGCTGCTTCTTTTGCATTAAGCGTGGCTTTGAATTTTCACATTGTGCAAAAATCATATGATTTTCGTTTTTTTTTAAGAAGGCATGTAGCATTTAGTTATTACAAAGCACTTCCCAGTTTCTAGTGTATTTCAAATTTCTGATACATAGTAGTAAAATTTGCAGGTTGAAAGTTCTGAAAATTGCAGACAGATTTGCTTCCCCCTTTCAGTCAAGACATCCAGGAAACAATCCGTACCAAGAAACTTACATTACCAGAAACTTCTTTCCAGTTGGTAAGTTAAAGAGAAAATCTCAAAATTAGAAGTAGAAGAATAGCAAATTGAGTTTCTAATTTTCTCTTCAGCTAAAAGGAGTTGACCCATGGATCGCATCTATGGCCTCACAATCCCAATTGGAGCACAGTGGCGCTGAACAATGTGACAATGATCAGTACCTGCGCAATGGTGCTGATGAAGTAAGTAAATCTGAAGCCAATCTTCAACCAGGGAGTGCTACAGAGGATAGGATGGCTTTTGAAGAGCAGAATGCAGACAAGTCTAACTTTGAAGTCAGTGGTGCCAACAAGGCTAATCAAGCTCTACATGATGATGGCAGCATCATGAAAAATAATACAGTCCATGGTAGGCTGACTGCGCAGACTGCTCTAGTGTCTCAAAACTGCAATGTAACCTTACATGATAAAACTTCAGAAGCCATTTGTTTTTCTAAGCACACAAATGCAAAGAACAGAACTGAGGAAAAGCCTGATGACACTTCTCCGGAAATTCGTGTCTGTTCCAAGGATCAACCCATGGATGATACTCCTGAGGGCTTGTCTCAACAAGGTTTGTGCATAAAATGCGGTCAGTTGCTGAACTACAGTGAAAAGGCAAAGATTTCTGAAGAGACCAACCTATTCTACTGCCCAGTATGCTTCTATAAGAAAGCCACGGAAGCATATCAAAAGGCAATGACAACATATTGCGAAGCTAAGGAGATCCTTGTTGCTTTCCTTGGCACAACACAAGTCGTCAAGCAATGTGATGAGCAACTAACTGGAGTCCAGCCAGGTGCTGCCAAAAGAGTTGGCCATTCGAATGGGCCTGACATGTCAAAAAGGAATAGCATCCATCAAAATCAAAATGAAGCATATGACTGGGAAGAAGAGCCTCATCAGCAGAGAAAGAAGCAGAAAATAGATGCTGGAGATAATGGTTATCGCAAGGAGGTACTCAATGAGAAAGTTCCTTTTGAGAATTCTGGTCCTGCTTTTGCATCCATGAATAAACATTCAGTGCTCCAGAATAACAGCAAAACACAAGATAAGGATCCAGAGAAAAAGCAGCAAGCGGAAGACAAAGAAGCTCGCATAGAAGCTGGTAAAGACAACTCATCTCCTGAAACAAGAGCTTCATCTCAGAGAAGATGTGGTCATCCTTCGAATCAGGACGGTGAGGCTGACCAAGAGGATAGTCCTACAGCACCTAACCACAAGCGATCATCACCCCCTTGGCATTATATGAGACACAACAAAAAAAGAGTGCAAGAAAAGGAGTCAGCTGTACCAAGTAAATCTAGAAAAGGTATTGCAAAGAAGGATCAACGTGTGCCTACTTCACCAAGAAAAAGAAAATCTGTACACCCACAGAAGCGCTGGTAAGTGTCAGAATGCAGTTACAGTATTATCACTTCTTTACTTTAGTCTTGATTGTTGTGTTTACAGAGAAAAGGTTAATCAATACAGCTTTGCTGGATTAACTAAACATGACCGAGGCATGTACCTAATTAATTGAATGATACCTGAGTGTGCTGGTCTACATATGCAAATAATAAAGCTCTACATGGATATCAGTGGGGGGTGTCATTTGCTTGTAGCGTGTCTTTTGTTCTTGCTGAAGCAGTTTCCATTATTCTGTTAGCTCAGTATCATGGATAACATGGCGGCGATCAGTTTTGATACTAATCGAACTTTTAAGGTCTTATTAGGTCTTTTGAGAGAATAGAGAACATTAACTATGTCATGACTCGTGACAATGATTTTATGGAAAGATGATCTCATTTTAAGGTCTTAGGCCTTTTTTCATGCATTGTTTTTCAAATTCAGATGGGATATTTTCACATACACATGGTTAGTTCTATGAGATATCAAATTAGATCAGACTTAATTGCAATATGCCAATATAGGTACTTAGCATTTGTATTTTGTTATGATTACGAAAAACGTTGAGCGCACAGCGATGGTATTACCCTGTGTTATGTGCCGTGATAAAATGTTCTGCACATATAGAAAAAGGAGTCCAAAGCATAAAAGTTGAGCCAACTTTCTTTTAGAGCACTACAGGTCTTGACATCTTCGAATATTCACATTTTCCATCTGTTATAGGAAATTTCATTTCTGAAAATGTTCCATTTTTTTATGCTATTCCAAGAACTGAGCACATGTCTTGCAGCTCCAATCCTGTTGCATCAACTGAAAGGCGCAGGAAACTCGCTTGGACTGCAGAAGAAGCAGCTTGTTTGAAGGTAATCATTTTTTGGATGTAAATTTTCATTGTTGAAACACCATCTTTGGCGCTGGCCTTTCCCAGGCCAGGTTTTTAGTATGTAATTAATATCTCGCTTGGTCATGTGTATTTATACCTTTTACTGTGACAATCCAGGAAGCAATGGCAAAGTTCAGTCCACAAGATGATGCGCAAATTCCATGGGTTCGCATCCTAGAATATGGTGGTAGAAGGTTTGACGTGAAGCGCCGGCCATCTGATTTGAGGGTCAAGTGGAGGAACATGAAGAAGAAGACTGATGCTGGCAATCTTACATAGCGGAACACTGATGTGGTACTAGTACATAGCGAATGTGCTAACTCCTCACTGCAAGTAGGAATGGAGGGTTTCTTCTAACTAAACGCTGTTGATGCTCGGTATCTTTTGGCCATAAATATACTAGCCCAGCTGCGTGGTCCTGCGTGGTCCTGCTTTTACCTCAATTCATCCATTCACTTCTGGAATTGCGTTTTGGCTGCGAGCTCCTGCTGTTCTTCTGCATTCTACGTTTACATGACTGCGACTTCGGCTGGCATTATTTTCGCTGGCTACCGCTGCTGCTGAAACATGTGCGAACCAGCTCCTAGCAGCTGGAGCAGCAGCCACCAGCCAATCAGCAGCTAGCTGATTCAGCAGTGTCTGGCCGCAAGGAAGAACGCGTCTGCGCGAGGAGACTTACGGGATTTGCAAGAGTTCAGAACGCAGCCCGGCCAGCAGCTTCTAGGCAGCCGAACGGCTGCACCTAAGCTGCCGGGCTTATCAGCCCATACACAACCAGCCCAGCCAGCCAGCAGCAGTCCAGCCGGATGGGTTTGTGTTGGAATTTCTGATAATTTCATTATTGGGCATAACCCTAGACCATATAGTCTCATACATGGGCCTCATGGGCTTAGCCTCATGGGCCTAATACACACATACTCCAACACCCCCGCGCTAGCCTCGAACTACCCGCGCAATGAGTTGCAGATCGGATATGAAAAGAAGACATACACACGAGCCCCCCTACAGACGCAACTAGCCACGGTGATGTTGAGGCCGGAGCGAAACTCGATGAAGGTCGAGGACGGAGGCCCTTTGTGAAGATGTCGGCGAACCGAGAGGTGGTTGGTACGTGAAGGACCCGCCCTCGCCGATGGCGACCGATCACGGACAAAGTGAAGGTCGATCTCGACATGCTTGGTCCGTTGGTGCCGAACGGGGTTGGTGGAGAGGTAGACCGCACCGACGTTGTCGCAGTGAGACCAGCGTGCTTCGGTGGAGAGGGCCGTGGAGCTCGCCAAGGAGCCGGCGGAGCCGGAGAGGCCTCAGCCACGCCGTTGGCGGCAGCGCGGTACTCAGCCTCAAAGATCGGAGCGGGGAGGCCACCGGGCGCTTGGACGATCAGACACCAAGTTGCCGCCCAAGAAGACAGAGCCGGAGGTGGAGCGCCGAGTGTCCGGGACAGCCGCCCCGGCCGGCGTCCGTGTAGACAACCATCTCGGTGGAGGAAGACCGCCGGTGGAGGAGCAAGCCGTAGTAGTCAACGCATACCCCCGAGGTAGCGAAGGAGACGCTTGAGAGCAATGAGGTGGGGCTCAGGGGATCATGCATATGGAGACATAGCTGCTGAACCGCATAGGTGATGTCCGGCCGGGTGAAGGTGAGGTGCTTGAAGTGCTCAAAGAAGACTCAGATATGCGGTGGGATTCATCCTTTGGGGTGCCCTCGGTCTCGGACAGCTTGCCCAGGTGTCAACCGGAGTGGAGCGGGGTTTGCAATCAGTCATCCCAGCTCGCCGAGGATATCAAGAGTGTACCGTGCTGGTGAAGAAGTAGCCCCTGGCAGGTGAGGCTCAACAGTGACCCCGAGGAAGTGGTGGAGCACACCCAGATCCTTCATGGCGAACTCCTGCTGAAGTGAGGAGATGATGCGGCGTAGTAGTGACTCACTGGAGGCTGTGAGGACAATATCATCAACATAGAGCAGCAGGTACGCGGTCTCAGCTCCATGGTGATAGATAAACAATGACGTGTCGGACTTGGCCTCCACGAACCCCTGTCATAGGGAAAGCAAAGAAACCGGGTGGTTCCACGCCCGGGGCCCGCTTGAGGCCGTAGAGAGACTGTTGAGCCGGCGAGACCATATCGGGCGAGAAGAATCAACAAACCCCGCCCGGCCGACCGCGATAAACCGCCTCGCTGAGAAGACCATGCAGAAAAGCATTCTTCACGCCCGGTGATGCACGGGGGAGCGAGTGAGAGCTAAAGTGAGAGCACCCGCGCGGACGGTGGGCTTGACCACGGGGCTGAAGGTCTCATCATAGTCGACCCCAAGGCGCCGAGTGAAGCCCCGGAGAACCAGGCCGAGCCTTGTACCTCTCAAGAGTACCATCGGCCCGGCGCTTGTGGATCCGGATCCACTTACCGGTGACGACATTGGAGCCGGACGGGGGGCACCAGATCCCACGCCCGGGTTGGCGAGGAGTGCCGCGTACTCCTCTTCCATCGCGCTGGCGCCCGGTGAGGGTCGGACAAGGCCTCGCGAGGGCGGAAGAGGGTACAGAGAGACCGCGAGTCCCCGGGCATCGCCGCAAGAGCCCGGGCTGTGGTACCGCCGCGTGTCGCGTCACCATATGGTGAACATGACGTGGGTGGCGGTGGAAGAAGCGGTGGGTGGGTACACCGGGCGTCGCGACACGGGCGGCCGGGCCGCGGGGCGGAGTCGGTGTCGCCGGGCGGGGAAGAGGCCGCTGGCGGTGTAGGGACCCCGGCGGAAGGGGTCACCGGTGGTGACGACGGGCGGCGCGGCGGGGCGCTGTCCGTGCACGACGCCTGTAGACGAGCGCCGGCCGGGCGGCGCGAAGAAGGCGAGGGGCCGCCTGAAGACCGAGGCGGCGGCGGTGGGCCGTGCACGGGTTGGCAGACGAGCACCGGCCGGGCGCAGGCCGGTGGGGCGGAGTCGACGGCCCAGACCCTGGCCGTGCAAGTGGACGGGGCCTGGGAAGGTGAACCCTCGATGCCCGACGAGGAGTAGGGCTAGAGGGGTCACCGGCAGAGCCGAAGTGGGGGCACGGTCCCGGTCGACGAGCATGGTGTAGCGGTACCGCAGGATACAACAAAGAAGGTGGCTCGACCACCGTGTCGGTGGGAAACAACAAGGAGAGGTCGAACTGGAGTGGAGGTGGGTGTGGTGGTGGTGGAGTAGGGGAAGACGGTCTCATCAAACACCACATGGCGAGAGATGAGGACCCGACAAGAGGTAAGGTCAAAGCATCGGTACCCCTTGTGATCCGGGGAGTACCCGAGGAAGACACAGAGAGTCGACGGGGAGCCGCCTTTTGAGCGCGGTGGGTGTGTGGTGTTAGGGGTAACACGCACACCGAAGACTCGAAGGTGGTCGCACCGAGGAGGGTACCGAAAAAGAGCGTGGTGTGGTGTGGGAGCGGGGGGCAAATGGAAGGAAGGCAGTTAAGGAGATAGGTGGCGGTGTGTAGACTCTCGGCCCGAAGCGAGCAGAAGTGACGCCCGGGCGTAAGGGTGCGCATGGTGTCATTGGTGGTGCGAATCATGCGCTCAGCCTTGCCATTCTGAGAGGACGTATATGGGCAAGACATGCGCAATCGCATAACCGTGAGAGAGGAAGAAGGCACAGGAGGTGGAGTTATCGAACTCCCGGCCATTGTCACAATCGGACGGCCTTGATGGTGAGGCCGAACCGAGTAGACACCCAGGCGAAGAAGTGGAGAAGGGTGGGAAAAGCTTCGGACTTCGCACGCAAGGGGAAAGTCCAGAATAGTGAGAGAAATCATCGACCACCACAAGGTAGTATTTGTAGCCGAGATGCTAAGGGACGGGAGAGGTCCATAGATCGCAGATGGACTAGATCAAAAAAATATGAGTAGTATGGGAAGAAGAAGACTGAAAAAGGAAGACGAACGTGACGGCCCACCGACACGCATGACACAAGTGCTCATCGTGAGCCCGAGGACAATGGATGTCGGAATCGCGATCGAAGCCGCATCGAGCATCACGGCGGGGATGGCCGAGGACGACGGTGCCAAGTGGTGGAGGAAGTAGTGGCGGCGAAAACAATGGACAAGGTGGACGGTGACGAAGGCGGAGCGGACACGGGAACTGAAGGGTGTAAAGGGGCCCCGTGCTGTCACATCGGAGAAGAGGACGCCGAGAAGCCAAATCCTTCACAGTGAGACCAGAAGAGTCGAATTCGACAGAGCAGGAATTGTCAGCTGTAAAACGGCGAATAGAAAGAAGGTTGTGGACCATAGAGGGAGCCACAAGAACATCAGGAAGGCGAAAAGAGCCATGAGTGTGAGCGGCACCAACGGAAGTGACAGGGAGACACGAGCCGTTGGCGACCATGATGGACGAAGGATGAGAAGAGGAGGGAGGATGAATGGAAGAGAGTATGCCAGGGTCGGAAGTAGTGTGGTAAGTGGCTCCCGAGTCGGCGATCCAGGCTGGCCCGACAGGTGTCAGGGCCATGGCCAAGGCCGCCGGATCCCACCCGGCAGGCCCGGCCGAGGTGCCGGGAGGTGTAGCCCACGGAGACGCTGAGTGAAGTCCCGGAGGAGCAGCAGCGAGCATGGCCGCCGGCGGGTAAGCCTCACCGCCGGGAGCCTGGAAAGGCCACATGGTCCGCGACCACGGGTTGTGGAAAGAGGCCCAGGCCGCCGGGTCCCAACCTACAGGCCCGGGCGAGGTGCCGGGAGGAGGAGCCCACAGAGGTGCGGAGTGAAACCCCGGAGGAGCACTCGGGCCAGGACCCCCCACCGCGTCGACGGCGGCGCCGCGCCCCTAATCCCCGCCGGCTCGGAGGAGGAGGACCAAGAGGAGACGACGGCGGCGGAGGAGTAGCCCGAGGGCGCCGAGGACGACGAGGAGTGGAGCTGCGCCACGCAGTGGATCGGCCTCGATCGCGCTGCAGAACGGCGGAAGTCGACGGTCGGGCGAGCCAAGGCATCGGCGTAGCGTGCTCCCGCTTTCCGAGGGCAGCCGCCGGGACACGCGCTCCAGCAGCGGCAGGCGGCGACAGGGATTTAGGCGGCGAATGGTGGAGTCGGCCTGCGGCACCCGCGGGCGAGATCGGGTGGAGGAGGAGGGGCCGGGAAGGTGGCTGTGGCGCCCGCGCCCCCTCCGAGGGCAGCAGCAGCAGCGCGTTGGCAGGGTTGACAGCGACGGCGCCCGCTGGAATGATGCCGCTGCTACTGCGTTTATGGAGGAGTGGCCAGCAGCAGCGCCTGGAGGGTGGCTAGCAGAAGTGCCCGCGAAGGGGGCGGCCCGCAGCCAGGCGCCGTTATCGGGCGCAGCTGTGGGCAACACGCGACGTGGTCGGCGCGGCCGCGGCAGCACGCCGCCCGGATCGGCGGGCCAGGCGTCCATGCGCCGCCCGGCGTTACGGCGGCGGGCGGCCGCCACGGCAGGGGCGCCGATATGTTCCGCGCCGCGCGGGCGCTCAGCTCGCGCTGCCGCCGCTTCCCGCGGCGGCCAGCCTGCGCTACGGGCGTCGCTCCGGTCGGGCGCCATCAGCGCTTGTGCCGCCGCCCGTCAGCGCGCTGCTGCGGGCGCGGGCGGGCGGGCTGGCTGCCGCGCTGTGGCCGGCCGCCCAGCAGCCTGCTGCGGGCCGCACGCCGGCAGTTGGCGTTTCCAGCAAGGGGCGGCGGGCGCCGGGCCGCGCTTTGCGCCCCACGCTGGGCTGCTGCGGTAATGCCGTGGCTATCGGCACGCAGCGGCGTTTTCCCATGGGCGGGCGGGCGCGCCAATTTCACGAAGAGGAAGAGGGGAAGAGGGAGAAGTAGGAGGAGGAGGGAGAGGGTCGCCGCCATGGCATGGAAGTGGCTACCAAGCGCACCAACAGGAGGGAGGGGAGGGAGAAGAAACCCTAGCTTGATACCATGTTGGAATTTCCGATAATTTCATTATTGAGCATAACCCTAGACCATATAGTTCATACATGGGCCTCATGGGCTTAGCCTCATGGGCCTAATACACACATACTCCAACAGTTTGGAGTAACCTTTTGTTTTTCAATCAAGAAAACTTCAAACAACAAAATGTGTAGCATTTTGCATTCAGAAATAGTATGTGCAAACGTTAAAAGCAGGAAAACAAAAATTGCCGTAGCACCGAAAAGCTGCTGAACCTTTGACAGGTGTGAACAATATTACTGTGAAAATTACACCACAAATTTTGTATCAGATTCAAGCGTGACTATGCTCAGTTGCCCGCTAACTCAGTACATATGCTGACGAACCTTTCTAGAGTGTGAGAGAGAGACAGAGAGGAGGAGGAGGAGGGAATGAGAACTCATCTGCGTGTTTCATCTCAATGTAAGCTAGGTCGTTTGCTTCCCTCCTCTCACCTTCTCTACAGCCATAGCGACCTGAGCTTTCTGTTCCATCTCAAGAAGACAACATATTTTGTGCCCAACTCCATCCCTCTTCAGTCATTCGTAATGGCAGGCTAAAATGTACACACTCTTGAATCCTTTTCGATCAAAGCCCCCTGTGAAGATGAATGAGCTACATACTTGTTTTTTTTTTAAAAAAAAAAAAACTACTCATGAGCTATGTAGGCTGATTTCATCAACAAAAGGCCCCACGGTACCAGGCTGCCACATCATCCATCTCCATATGAACTGGCATTAATAAGATTCATTCACATCTTTAGTGCCTCGTTCCAATTGCCTGTGCATGGGTCAACCATCTCAATTACTCAGTTCATGATATTTGCACCCTTTGGCATCGATGGTGAGTCCACTCTCTACGAAACCAGGGATCATTCCATAAGTGTGTGATCCCCAGTTCCCCATTACCCACTCTCCATATAAAACCATTTGTCAGTACTTGCTGCCAAAATTTCAGAGTGCAAGAGCCTCTAGAAACTAATTTGAAGCAACTGAAGGAGCAAAAGGCCCACGTGGTGCACGAACAATGGCTGCTCTGGCATAAATGTTCAGGACTGCATCTCATAGAATCTGTAGTCACCAAGGTGCAAAAGCTTCACCTCCTCTCCATGCTCAATCTGCAGTCTTGCCTCGCAAATCATGGTACCATACATTACTGTCATGGTCCAGCAGTATGATTGTCAGGCACCTCAGGTTTAGTACCACCTTGCCAAGGCTAGGGGGCCATGACCACCTTATAAGGGAGAGCATCCCTCTCCCTCTCTTATCAGTCCGGGCTTTTGGGAGGAATTGGGCCTCTTGCCTTATAAGTGGGCCATGAGCGCATGAACGTCCGAACCTATGGGAGGTGGAGTGTTGGACTGGGCCTGAGGTTGCTAACAAATGGTATCAGAGCCCAGGCACCACCTTATGGGGGGTGGCCCACCTTATGGGGGGTGGGATGTCGATGCACCTCGGGTTTAGTACCACCTTGCCAAGGCTGGGGGCCATGACCACCTTATAAGGGAGAGCATCCCTCTCCCCTCTCATCGATCAGGGCTTTTGGGAGGAATTGGGCCTCTTGCCTTATAAGTGGGCCATGAGCGCATGAACGTCCGAACCTATGGGAGGTGGAGTGTTGGACTGGGCCTGAGGTTGCTAACAATGATCTTCTCTCCCTGAGGATGAAGCATGGCTGAGGAACATACCAGGACAGAGATGGTGACTGGATGCTATATTTCAGGAACCACTTGTCACTTTCAGTCCTACCTGAAAGCTCTGCATTGTATCGGCGCCACCTCGGTGCATGGCTTTGGTATGACATAGTCACTACACACACCTTGTCATCTATCTCAAAGCCATGCTGGAAGTTGAATCAATGCAAACATTTCTTCCTTGAGATCAAATGATACAACTGCCATGCCGCAGCTTGTTCCTTCACCTTCCATTAGCCAATACATAACTCCATCCACATTTACAACTCCAAGATGAACCATGCAGCATGGTATAGGAGCTTTGGTAGCTCTCCATTTGTCTTCACCAAGGGTGTACACTTGAATGATGTAAAATGGAAAGGCTGTCCTGATTTGTAGCGCTGGGGCTCACAGAGGAAGTGCACAAGCTTGTATTCTCCAGTAATCAGGTGAAATCCAAAGCTGTATAGATAGTGGAAGTCGTGCACTATCCAATCAGGTTTCAAGAGATGCAGGCATTGACCCGTTGCAGGGTTAGATATCTTCAGTGTGTATGTCTTGTAGAAGCAAAGCAAGCCGTTGCATGATGCAAAGAGGTGATCATCGATCAGGGTCCATATGTGATGCAGCCCATGTTGATGGAGACCACTTTTCACCAATGACCGTTGCATGGCATGGTTTGGCAGTCTTGGGATGGAGGGATGCAAATATACTCAATTTAGGCAAGTAAAGGAGGAGGTGCTTGGGTGCTCAATAGGCATGCTCTTTGATGAAAGCGAGGGACATTGATCATGTCCCACCATTGCTTGCAGACTCAATGTAGCCTCAGTAGAGAGCTTACGGGAAGCCTGAGAAGTATCCCCTCAATGATATCTGGTAGGAGCCTTGTGATGGGATTCTCTCCTGAAAGTGAAGCTGTGTGTTCTTCAATCTCCATTGCAAACAAGGTTAAAGGTCAATGATATCTGGTAGGAGCCTTCCTAGCACTCTCTTTTGTTCTATAATTTACTTTCTAACGACTTTTATGTTGTAACAAGGTTAAAAGTTAGGTTACAAAATACTTTAGCATGTTAGAATAGTCACATTTTATAAACCGTTATAAATTTGGTTAAGCGAGTATTTATCATAGCAAGACACGCAGAAAGTAGAGGCGCATAGAGGCGTAAGTCTGTAGAAAAACCTCAACCAAAAACAATGGCATACAAGTTGAAAGGAAAAATGTCAATATGAGACAAAGCAAAAGAAAGCTTGACATGACCAGATAAAAATAGAAATAGGTTGACCATAAAAACAAATATCCATTTAGAAAAGTATTGCACAATTAACAATATATAATTAATGAACCAAGAATGTCACTCTTACTTGACACTAGTTAAAAGAGCAAATTGTTGTTTTTATAGGTAGAACATTTGTTGCTTACTCCTTTGTAGAAGAATATTTTCTTGGGATTAGAAATAACTTCTATAGTAGAAAAAACAATATTTTATTAAAAGGACAAAAATATTCTCGTAGTAGAATAATGTTAGGGGGTTGATCCATTTGCCTTCCTAGTATCTTATACAATAAGAAACTTCTATTTCTAAAATTTTCTAGATAAATGTCAATTATATATAGGATATAATTATCCTACTTCAAGCAATACAATATTATATTTTGCATGAGAATATTTAGAGAATAGATAAATACAAATAAGATTCTATATGGAATACTCAGATCTAGATATTTTGTATAATGAGAAAAAATTAAGGAATAAATAAACATGAGAGAGAAATATTGAAAAGTATAGAAAGTTGCCACTATAAATATATATGTAGATCTGGGTATTCATTTTATATATACTAAGTCACCAAGTGAGTTATGAAAGTAACATAACATATTTAGTGCTAAACTTTTTTTTGCGAATTGCACAGTACAGATACAAACGGTGACAACACACACACTCACTCATATGTACGTACACACACAAATTTCACCCCTATAAGCACCTTTATAAGACTAATTTTAGAGTTTATAGGTGTTAATGAATGTTATTTAGTAGATGTTAAATTTTTGTTTATAGATATGATTAGAAACAAAATAAAAGAAAAAAATAGTTTGTACACTTAATATTATAATGTTGCGTCTGCCACTGCCCCTCACCATTCTGGTTCTTGGCAACAAACAAGGGAGAAAAAAATGTTGAGACACGCTTTGATTTGAATGAAAGGTAGATAGGTAGCTAGCTAGGTTATTCTCCCACAGCACGACGGAATCATGGGCGGCGGGCGGGCAGAAGAAGCTTTGTGTTCGTGGTTCGGTGTACCTTAGTCGCAGGGAGAAGCAGTGCGGCAGCGGTAGCGGCAGCGGCAGCGGGTGCACTCTTGTTCAGGCTCCGTCCAGTGAAGAGGAGGCTGCGATCGGTGGGGCTCTCTGCAGTGAAGACGACCTGAGGAGGGGCCAATTGGGAGGGGCGACGGCGCGGGGTGGGAACCTGGGAGGAGGAGGGACTTGATCGCCAAGGAAACCTAGCTAGCTAGCTACTACTGCTGTTACCACACGAAGAGATGGAGAGAGAGGTGACTTAATTGATTGGCCATGGGAACGCCATTATGTTAAGTTGGCGCCTAATCCTTCTTGTCCGTTGGGTTGGAACTCTACTCCTAATCCTAATAATTAATAATATATAATAATAATAGTAAAATGAAACTGGGCACTGGACACTGGCTGGACCGGACGGAAGTATACGCGGTAGCTGCTGTCGCCGACACGATGCCGCTGCTTCAGTGCCGAGCTTCCTCTGTTTTATGCTGTTGACAGTTCCATTGTTTCATTTAAAAAAATAAATTACCTCAACCGTCTTATGTTTCTTAAGGTGTATTGATTGATATTCATGTCTAGAGTTGATTAACAAACGACACGAAATTTGCATGCTCCTTAACTATTTGTTATACTATAAATGTCAAATCAAATAAATTGATTTATATCCCTTTCTTGTTTTCAACTCCTCCACTGAACCAATTGATTTTTACTTATACATCGACTAAAATCCAAATTAGATGGCCAATGGTAGAAACCAATGTTCCATTTTTCGATTTAGTGCGAATTAAATAGTTATGTCCGAGAACATAATATTAAACACACAATGGATTATGAGTGAGCATGAGATCCTAGAGAAATTTTATGAAAATAAGTGACCTGTTCATGTAGAGTGGTACATTTTAAAACTAAAGTTGATTGATAAAATTTTACCAACCATGGAACCTTTGAGTCTTCGGTTTCTACTAAATCTTTAATAATGTGAGCTTCATTTTATTCCAAGCTCTTTCTACTAAATTTTGGTGCACGCCCTATTTTTATTCAATGACGAGATAATGAATGTTATGCTTTGCGTTCATGTGCACATGTGTTATAATTGACAGCATCATTTACTGAAGAAACATGGTCGCTGCTAAAGCTAAGTTGTGTAGGTTTTAGTTCATGTGAATATGCCATTCTTCATGTCACTATATTAAAGCATAATCAGGCTCACTCCATGTATGCATCTCATACTGGAACATGCTTTTATGAAATCAGTATTTCTTTTTGTTGTGATTGAGATGTCCTATGAAATGAGAGGATTGCAGCCTGTTTGCTTGAGGCATTACTTTAGTAATTTGAAGAGCTCTTTGAGCAGTCTCATGGTGTCTTGCATTTTACATATACAATTTAGTACATACTGTCTTTCATTGCTTTATTAGCAAATAATTAGTGTGAAGTTGAATTTTGACTAATCTCTTCCACCTACTTTGTGGAAGTTATGTATGCGGGTTGTTAAGCTTAGAAAGTCTGGATTTATGCTTCTCATCACTCATCAGGTAAATCTTATTATAGTTTCTAGAGTATAGAAGCTTTTGGTTCCATGTGTCTTCTTTGCTGAAAATTAGCTTTGGTCTCCCTCCTTCGTTCGCCAAACTCAGGTTTCTTTCTACTTTGTTGGCAAATCTTTAATGCCCAAACTTGTTGCAAACCAACTGCACCAATGTGTTTCCTACAGTATAAAAGCTCATGTCTGAAAGATATATGCATTATACTAGCCACGATATCACTCCAGATAGTCATCGAACAATACCTCAGCCTTAATTAAAGAAGACGGTGCATCTGAAACTTTCCCTGTGTGTGTTATTGATTAATTGCAGTTCCTGAAATTTTTTTTTTGGGGGGGGGGGGGGGGGGTGGGGGAGGAAATTAGGTTGCCCTTTCTTTGAGTCTACGAAGTATAGAATCAATCTATCTAGGGTAGAACCAGGCAGTCCAATGTTCTGGTTAATAGTAGCAGGTGTTTCCAATGTTCTGGTTATGGTGTTTCCTAAATCCATAGCATATGCTGACTACGGCACAGCCGGCGTTGACCGACGTTTCCTCGCCGACGGCGATTCTGCCTATGACGGCATTTGTACTGGCGTGCTCCCCTCTCTATTGCACACATGCTGGTGCCCTCGGTTGACCGTCTCGAGCTCCGGACACGACACGGCGGCGGCTATGACGGACGGCGGCGAACGTCGGCGACCTCTACGGCGGCGCTAGCACCAATGGACAACGCAAATCCACGCGAACACGACGGGACCGGATACCGAACACTCAACCCTAGCTAGCGCGTTTGACCGCGACGGCGGCGGTTGGTACGGCGGAGCTCGCCGGCGAGACGGCGTTCCGACGGCCTCAGGACGTTAGAGACCTCACGGGTGGCAAGGTTAGCTTCAGGGGCTCACCAAGACTTGTACTCGGGGGTTAGTTGAGCACGGGTGGGGTAGAAGGAGGTTGCCACCGGCGATGGCGGCTGCGGTGGCGCGAACTGGCGGATCCGGCGATGTTTCGGTGCGGCGGGGCCTCGGTTGAGGAAACTGGTAAGCCGAGCACGCTCAGGGTACCAAGTCGAAGCGAGGACGAGCTGTGGCGTGGCTTGCGATGCCCTGAGCTGCCCTGGCCGCTCGCGAGATAGGCGCGGCGGCACCGGCGACCGTCGGTGGAGAAGGCGGCGTCGCGCGGTGAATTCCGGCGACGATAGGATACGCTTCGGGGCTCGGGCGTTGCGCGGTGGGGTGGCGGAGTTGCGAGCGAGGGATGGGAGGTGATCGTGGCGTGAACAGCGCCAATTTTGGCCGGCGCAGGAAGGTGCTCCGGCGACCGGAGATGGAAAAGGAGGCGATGGCGGCCGGCTCTGGAGTATTTATAGCTAGCGGCGATGAACGTATCATCGACACGGCAGCTAGGCGAACCGCCACGCGAAGCAGGATGTGTCCAGGGCGAAGCTTCGCGGCGTGCAAGGGCGGCGGCGGCCGACGGCAGCAGCTTGCTGCTCTGCTTGCTTTGCCGTCCACTGTTCATGACTGAAACCAGGAACTTTACCGACATTTTTCTCAAGATTTCATGTGGCAGCTCAACATGGTGCATGCAGTGGAATGTAGAACAACAGGAGCTCTACAAGATTTCTTTTAGGATCAAAGGCTGATTCTCAGTGGTTTGGGTGATTTAGCTCGATGGACTAACCTAAAAAGAAACTGAAACCTGCCTTTCAGCCTCATTCAGATAAAGCTGAAGTTCGGGTTTTGAAATCCTTTTTGATTAGCAAATTTTGAGCAAGGTTTAGGTGGTTAATTAGTGAGGTGTTGATCCAATCAGTGGCACCTTTGCAAACTACAAGATTTGAACTTTGAAATAGAGCCAAAAGTTAGGCACTTTTTATTTTGAAATTTAATGAGCTACCCAGAAGTGAAAATGAAATTCTATTCCCAGCACTTAGCCAATTCAGCTAAGTTTGGAATTTGAATTCTAAATCCAATTTTGGTTCTTTCTTTTAAATAATTTGACTTGCAAACTTGGTTAGGATTTGATTAGTGTTAGCCATGCACTTCAAACTCCAAGATAGGTTTTAGATCTAACAAAATTTTAATCCCTACTTAGCCTAAGTTGCTTAAGTATTGAGTATTACACCAACACACATGAGATCACAAGGGTTTAGGCACTTGATTAAAGCACACGATGGATTTTAGTATTATCCACATTTAAAAAAACCCTAATTAGCTTCTAAGTTAATTAGGTAATTGACATGATCATTAACACTTCGGAACATGACATAATTAGCAAAAACAACCTAGATCAAGCTATTGGGGCAACATCATAGAGTTCCTTAACAAGATTAACATTTAAGAAGCTTAAGCACTTTATTAAGCCTCTAATGCAACTTTATTAAGCTATATGCAACTCTAGTGAATCATTAATGCATCTTTGATTAAGTCATTACACGCTGACATGATGATTAACATGTATCGGTGATGACAAGGACCTGAACCTAACCACCTCACCTTACCTGTAAATTTCAATTTGGGAGTGCTTTGATGCAATGACAATTCAGATGCTACTCCAATACATATATGGTTCATCAGTCGATTGGTTATGGGCCCGCATGGCTTTTTAATTATATATGCTCTCTTTGCCATATTCAAAATGGGAATGTATCTAGTGCAACCCGATTTCTCGTGAAAACCTGTGTAAACCATGACAAAAAGTTATTTAAATTTACCAAAAAATCACACATATAGATGATATGATGATACACAACCTTATAAAATATCAACCTACAGTGTGCTGTTGCAAAACATCTACCCAACAAGTCATAACTGCGCATGTCCCAACGAAGCCAATGTCCTACAAGTACATGGACTGTTAATCATACATGCGCATGCCCCAAAGAAATCCATGCCTACAGTTATATGGACTGTTAATCAAATTTGATGTATAACTAATTTAGTTAGTTTGCACATTCACGAGGAATAATCCCACCGTAGCCATGAAGAGATGGCAAAACTCAATGGCGGAGAACAAGTTGATTAAAGAAACTGTATTTTAGTTCCATATTTAATAAATAAAGAAAAATAAATTAAATATAATAGTATGGACTTTCAAAGCAAGTCCCTCCTAAAAAAAAAGAAAGATTTTTACCGTGAAGTTGTTGGCAGAATCTTTTTTTTTTAGAATTATACAGTACAATACATACGCCGCACGCACACTCATCCCTCCTATGAGCACCTCCGAAGGACCTGAGCCGGTAGATCTGGAGATTACTGAAGTCACCACTGGCATCGCTTACCACTTAAAGCATAATACCGATAAATCTTGGAAAAATCCCAAGAAAGGTGTGATCACCAAGATTTGATCTCGATGGGTAGCGTCCCCACTGGACAGTCCTACCATTGGACCACATGCCCATTCGCGTTGTTGGTAGAATCTTGATTGGCAAAAAAAAAAACACTTTTTAGTTATTATAATCTATTTCAGCCGACGGTCTAACTAATTAAATAGTACTCTCTCCATCCCAAATTATAAGATATTTTAAGAATTTTAGAGAGTCAAAGTTTTTTAAGTTTGACTAAATTTATATAATAAAATAATAACACTTATGACACCAAGTATCATTAGATTCTTCATTAGTTATATTTTTATTGTATGTCTATGTGATGTCATAAATATTTGAAGTTTTTCTATAATTTTGGTTAAACTTAAAAAGTTTGACTCTCCAAGATTCTTATAATGCCTTATAATTTAGGATGGAGGGAATTTATTATCAAGTCCATCTAAATAAATAAATATCTTTAAATAGTATGTATTTCCAGGGACGAAGCCAGTGGGGGGGGAGAACCAGGCTCTAGCCCCCCCTACAGCCATGATTTCCATAGAGCCTGGGCTAAGCCCCCCTACCACTATGAGGAGGAAGAAGAAGGAAAGGAGGGGCTGGAGGAAGAAGAAGAGGAAGCTAGCCCCTACTAACACTATCACTGGCTTCGTCTCTGTGTATTTCCCAATATAATCCTCTTTAGATTAATATCATATAGAAAATTGAGAGCTTCGTCGTCGTAAGGTTTTTTCGTTTTGGCCTTTTATGTGACCTAGATTCTCTCATACAAGTTAGCACAATTTACGTCTAGCTATAATATGAAGTTTGATTTGATTACAATTGCATATTAAGTTCCATATAACGCATAATTTCGTTTGTTACAAAAGTAAAATTAGGAAGGTCCTATCTTAATATTCGAATATATCCCTTTGTAATTTATTTTTGGTTTAATGCAAGTAACGTCTTTTGTTTTTCAGGCTGTCCTAAACTCGGAATCGTGTTGAACGCAGCTTGGCAACTTGGTAAGAAAGGTCCAAAATTATTGTGTTGCAAATCGCCAAATCTAGACAGTAGAATAAATAGAGATTTATATTTGCTCCTTTCTTATGCATTAAGTAAGACCCATTGTAATTTACGGGTGCGTTTCCCTAGTAGTATTTATAGTATAATAAGCCTACTTGGAACAAAGCACCTTAGATTTTTAGCGTTGGGCTGATTGAACCGGGTTGACCCATGTCTATGCATGTGGGCTTCCCGTGAGATTAGCCTGTATACGTCCGCTGAAAAGTGAAAACGAAGGAATCGGGCAATGCACCTAGCACGTTAATTATATATATATTTTTTCTCCCATGCAACGGCGGGCTAGTTATAGTATAATAAGCCTACTTGGAACAAGCACCTTAGATTTAGCGTTGGGCTGATTGAACCGGGTTGACCCATGTCTATGCATGTGGGCTTCCCGTGAGATGTATACGTCCGCTGAAAGTGAAAACGAAGGAATCCGGGCAATGCACCTAACGTCGGTGGCCGCGGTGCGACCGTTTTTTCACGATGGTGTCTGTCGACACGTATTTCATTAAAAGTAGAAGTTTGGTACAAGTGAGCCAAGCGATCTGAGATTACCACACTAAATTCACACAACACCAAGACCAACAACAAAAAAGCGGGGAGAGGGTCCCTCAGCTATGACCCAAACAAGCAGCCTGAGAAAAAAAGATATCGCCTTAATGGTTGTCGAGGGAAATACGTCTGAAGCGACATTGGCAAAGTATCGGCGACCAAGCAATCGAGAGAGATACAACAGCGGCAAAGTATCCGCCCCAGAACTAAACTGCTGGTGACAAAGTATCTACCAAAGATAGGACACCGATGACTAAGCATCCGTCGGTGAAAGGACAAAGCATCAAAGCATCGCTACAAAGAAGCACTGGCGACTGGCAGCAAAGTATTCACCAAAGATAGCAAATGACAATCGTATAGGAGTTAACCAACTAGAAGGCGAATGGTAAACACACTTAGGCACAACAAGGAGCTCCATCAGGCCCGACAGCATGTCCCAAGGATCATGGACGGCTTGACAACTAGATGTGCGATGTCGGGGTAGCCAGACCAAGGCGCCGCGACTTGGCGGTAGTTCCTGGCGGCAGCCTTCGGGGAAGAAACATGATGCCAAGGGCCATGCCGCTAGCAGCGACAAGCGGTAGAATAAACAAGGTTTTCACCTAGGAACCTACCATTGCCCGAACCCCTCATTTCGCAGCACCCGGCTGTCACCACCCGCTAGATGCTTTGCGGCCTTTACCGGGAAGCCCGGTGGTGCCCCCGCAGCACAAGGGCGGCTGGCGGCGTCTCGACGCGCCGGGGACTCGTGCCCTGGCCGACGCCATCGACCGTGCAGGGGCGAAAGAGGCCGCGCGGGCACCTCCATGCGGCGAAGGGCCACCCAGTAGGTAGGCACCGGATCCAGTGTGGGAGAGCGCAGATCTGGTGCTCTGACGACCAACCCCGTCGTCGCCCGCCATGGAAGCTCCACGAAGCTTGGGGAAGAACTGAGGAAGAGAGAGGGGGTGAGGAGAGCCGCGGCAGTGGCCATTTGGGCACCACCGCTGGCCGCCGCCGCCGCTCGTTGGCGAGCAGCAGCAGCGGCCGGACAGGCAGCTACGCTTCCATCGCCTCCCGTTTGGCGACCCACTGGGTACTTGACGCCCTCGCCGCTAGTGACAACCCCCGTGACTTCTTCGCGCTCAAGGGTGAGGCTCCAAACCCCTAACCACCTCCGCCGTTCGATCGCCTGGACGCTTCCCATCTGTCACCTCACCCGGTCTGGTTATGGCCTTGTTGGCGGTCTGCAGCGATCTTTGGGAGGCTCGTCGTTGTCGGATCCTCTCGCGGCGCCCGGAGGTCACTTGTGACCATGGCGGGTCGCGCTCCGATGCCAGGAGCGCGTGGTGGCCGCTGGGGAGATGCCGAGGCCGAGGCGGCGGCGGGGGGTGCTTAGGGTTGATGGCGCCTCGTCCTC
>JADLZL010002611.1:0-35323 GCA_015844335.1 Chrysopogon serrulatus
CTCGATTGCTTGCTTGTTAGTTCATGGCCGTCGTGTGCTCTGATTGCTTGCTTGTTGGTTCATGGCCTGCCTACCCGCTTCCACCTTAGCCTCACGCTCCGGCGTTCAAGCTCCTCGTGATGCATCGGAATGTAATAGTCATGCTCGTCGTGCTCACACCAATCAATTATTTGTTTGCTCTCATTGCTTGCTTGTTGGATCATGGCCGTAGCGTCTTTGTGTGTCTTTGAGCCACGCTTTCGATGCTCATCGGCTTGTTTGATGAAATGCCTCAATGGTGGTAACCATACCAATTTGGAGAAGATGTGACTATATCAAAACAAACGAGCAACCAAACACACCCCCGAGGCTAGCGAGGCTTAGATAGCACAGGCAACCAAACAAGTCTATTTGGCTTGCTAGAGACAGGCTTGAGCTAACCCTTTGGTTTAGTTTTGCTAGCGGATCTATACAAGAAACGAACCAAACACACCCTAAGAGGCTTCACTGGCTCATGGAAAACGGTTGCTTTGGTGCAAAAGAAAAATGAAGAAGTTGGAGCCAGCACATGATGTGTCAAAGAGACCTTTAGTGTACTTTTATGTTGATCTTGTGTATACGAAGAATCAATGGTGACAACATA
The DNA here is from genome assembly GCA_015844335.1 of Chrysopogon serrulatus. Taxonomy (NCBI): domain Eukaryota; kingdom Viridiplantae; phylum Streptophyta; class Magnoliopsida; order Poales; family Poaceae; genus Chrysopogon; species Chrysopogon serrulatus. The sequence continues at coordinate 623 of JADLZL010002611.1, forward strand.
AATTAAGGGGTATGTAGAACATCATTTGTGTCTTAGAATATGGATTGTTAAAAGAAGATAGTGATCGGTAAACAAAGTGCAAGAAGGAATCAAAGCATAGAGGATGCTAGGAAAAACTCATTTTGCATTGCATGCATAGCGTGGGTTGTTATAATAAGAAACATGGGCATCTACAATTTGAAACAATATACACTTCAGTGCACTATTCTATCCACAACTAAATATATTTTTTTTTCTTTTGTAACTTTGGAAGCACAAGTATGAACGTCCATAGCTCGACTTCACATGGTGTTGCACTGATGCTACGTGGTCATCCTTTTAAAATTATTAATATGACAATGCATAAAAAACACTACTACGTAAATGATTTTGCGAGGCGGTGGTGTGCTTTTATTAAGCTTTTATTAACCGTGACGGTCATAGATTCAACCGCCACGTAAAATGCCCGCTATTTACCGAGGCGGACTTTTTATTTCTTGTTGTGGTTAAAATTGACCATCATGATAAATGATTTACCGTGGAGGTTAAAAATGGCCATCACAGCCGTAGTGGAGGCCTAGAAAAAGCCCAAAGCTACACCAGCTTATGGTTCTTACATAAAAAACGAGACTTAGTTTTTAACCTGTCTCTCACCCGGTGTCCCTCCCTTACTTCACCCAGCGCTCCCTTCTCACTCTCCCTCCCTCTCTCCCTTACTCCCTACCTGAGCACAGTGGCGGCACGGGGCTCAAAGCGGTGGCGCGCATAGGGACGGCGGGCACGTGGTGGGGGCGGGCGCGCTCGGGGCCAGTGGATGGCGGTGCGGGACTCTAGCTGGTGACGACGCTGCCGAGGATCAGGCCACATCCAAAGCGCGCAGGAACGAGAGCAGGGCTTCAGCCCCAGCGATGCGCGTGTCCTTCCTCCCATACTCTCCTAGCAGTAGCACTCCTCCCCTCCCCTTCCTTCCTCATAGATCCAGCGAGTCGGAGATGGTGGGGACCAGATCGGGCGGATCCGGTGGAGCTGCGATGCTGGATCGAGCAGGGAGCGACTGGATCTCGGCTCCTATCCTTTTGGCAGTAGCGTTTCTCTCCTCCAACTAGATCTCATAGTAGTGAGAGCCATGGGCACTTGGGAGGCGGATCTGGTGAAGCTGCGGCGGATTCGGTGGAGCTAGGCGGTGCGGGGCCTCTGACATGTGGCGGCGTGCAGATGCAATGAGCGACGATTGGTTGTCATACGTACTTCATGCATGACATGGAAACAAGAAGCAATTGGGCCTAAAAGCTTCGAAAAAGAGAGAAGCGGCGACGCGGGCCACGACTGCCGCACGTCGCAACCAGTGGCGCGCGGGCCCACCTCCGCGTGCAATTATCTTAATTAGTATTATTTAAGATATTTTCAGATATTAGTTGAATTTGTAAAAAAAAGGAAGAATCCAGTCAATAAGGTTTCTTGCCTTTTAGAGTCTAATCGGGACTAAAAATACTAGAGAATTGTAATCAGATCAATTAAGAAGTAATTGGATGAAAGTCATTTATTCCTATTCTCCCGCGCTCGCGCTCTCTCCCCCTAGCCCTAGCCGCCACCGCCTCGACCCCCACCGCTGCCGCCGCCCCTCCTCCCCTTCTAATCCACTAGCCCAATCCACCCCCCATGTTGCGTGTGTTACACCGGGGTGTCGCCATGGATGGGCTCGCCCGAGCCTATGAATGGGCTCGGTAAGCTCATCCATAGGTTTTTCTTTTTTGAGGTTAAACCAAACATCACGATTAATCATGATTAACTGTAACCTTTGCCAAACCGCCACAATTAATAAATTTATTGTAGTAGTGAAAGCAAATCATTGGAGGATAAACACATTACATGCATGGTAATTGATCCTACGTTTCTCCTTGCAAAAAGTTGTCACTTCATAGAGCTGGTATGGATATTCTTTACAAATTAATACAACTACAATACCCTATTAGGACCTACATAAACCAATTAAATGACGCGGACAGAGAAATTATACCGTAGATCGATCATGTGGTAGTCGTTCATTTAAGCAATCCGTTCCTCAAGAAGATGAACCAATAGGATTACGAGAGATCTCATCCATCCGCATTAGTGACATGGATTAATATTAGCCTTAGATCTAAATCCAATGATTAATGTAATCTCTCTCTGTAAACAACCGACTAATCCTAGGAACCGACATTACCGGGAGTCTATGCGTTGGGCGACCGCGTATCCGCGTCCCCGAACGGACGTCTCGCAACTTCCGTGGTTTCGCTTCACCCTGTATAAATCCCGAGATCGATCAATGGAAAACACAGTTCGATTCCTTTCTTTCTTTCTCTCGATGACCCACGCTTAAACACGTTATCAGCACGCTCTCGAGATCGAGAGGAAGAAGTTTCCGCCGAGAAGATTTCTACGGGATAAATCCAATGGAGGAGGAATTGTGCCTTGTAGATAGCGGTACTACAAATTCTATACTAAGGGGAACTAAATATTTCCAAACTCTAACTAAGAGACAAGAAAATGTTCTAACAATCACCGGACGTGATGCCACCATAGTAGGCTCTGGTTGTGCTACTATTACACTTCCCATGGGTACTCAACTTACAATTGAGGATGCATTATTGTATCCCGATTCAACTCGTACCTTACTTAGCTATAGAGATATCAGGAAAAATGGACTTTGTTGACAGTCGTTAAGTACCAAATATAACCGTCAACTATTGCATAATTTGATATAAAATAAATCACAAAGCATAGTTGTAGGTTTTGATTCTAACGAGTTCCACGAGTTTTGGTGTTCTCACTTGTATTGTAGGAATATGTAATTTTCCATCAATAAAAGTATCTCAAATGATGATTTGGAGTACACCATTATGACGGGCTCGTCGAGGCGATCGAAACGGACATATCATTTGCTATATTCGGAGTCCGAAGTGAAAAGATATTAATTTTACAAATAAAGGAGAATTACCACTAATGGGCCCCACGTCCAAGCAAGGCCCATGACGTGGAAGAGGCTCATATGGCATGATAGAGGCCCAAGAGGGGCGCCCCAAGCTGCTCCCTTGAGTGAGCTCACATGAGGGATGATTGAAAGGCCCAAGATGAATGTATAATAGCCCAATAGTAAAATATAAATAACGATACCTGGAATACTCCCGGTAAAATGCTACAATGGTTTTCTGTGCGCTTGCGGAATCCTTTATATTTTAATTGTGCATAAGAAATACCAACAAGCATTTTTGGCGCCGTTGCCGGGGAAACAATTAGCGTAATGATTTTGATAATGATCTTGATATCTGCTAATCTAGTATGCCGCTAGCTTTAGTAGGATTACCCCCTGCTTTTTGTTGAGTTGTGGAATAAGCGAGGATATCAACCGTTTCAACCTTCTCGCGAAATTCCACAAGAACAAGACATGGGAGATATTGAAGAACTCAGTGTGCTTGAACATTCATAATTTATCAACAATGAAGCCCCTCGCCATCTCACAAGTATGTATAAACATATATATTCCTCTAACCATGTGTAGATTGGAGACAAAGTCGTCATCACATAAATTCAAGGTTCATCACATGTGGCGAACAAAGACGCCAAGCACTACTTACAAATACCATTGTGAGACATGGTAAGCTTGATCAAGAATGGCGAGTTAGTCTTGCTCATAGACTTTAAATTTGATGAGTAGTTATCCTGTTGCATTCTATTGCATGTTTACTTTGAATAATCCATGCATCTACCCTATCTCATATTAAATCCATAGCATGTTCAGTTCCTTGCACATGTGCATATCACTTTCATCCCTACTTAAAAATGAAAAAAATATATATTCTCACCATACATGATCATGCTTTCATATCTATTTGAGTAAACCTCTAAGTGCTTTCATGCTACCTTTGTTTGCTATTGTATGCTTAGATTTTGAAGTATGTTCATATACCTTTTAAATTAAGCATAGTGCTTGGTTTAAACCGTATTCTTAAATTATATTAGACATGGTGTCTAGTTTGGTTCTTGAATCATAAGGTGTGTTGAGTTTACTTCTAAAAAGCTTTTAAATTAAGCGTGGAGCTTAGGTTAAAATGCTTTCCTAAATTAAATTAGACGTGGTGTCTAGGTTAATTTTTGAACTTAAAGTATGTTTTAGTAGACACTAGATATTTTATTAGACTAACCTCTACAGAAAACTTCTAAATTCAATTCGGGTAAGTCAAGAGATGAACTCACATCAGAGATGAATCAAGGCGTGCAATAAAGTCCAATAACTTTACACAAAAAGAAGACACAGCTCATTCTCCATGAAAGGATTGTAAGCATTAAAGTTTATTCACTTAATTTTTGTCACAAGTTACCTTTGCCTTGAACCACATAAAAGTGCAGCTACCAACAAAATTTGTTAGAAGAGATCTATGCTAAAGTAATCCTAAAAGCCTATCCTTTCATTAGCATAGATGAAATTCATAAAAATTATAGACCATAACCCACATTCTAAATTTATTGCAATCCTTCGGGTATGTATCCACTAACATTTTTACAGAAAAGAAAGAATAAATATCTATTCATGTTTCAAACAAAAAGGAAGTAAAATGAGTGTATAGAAAGGACCAAGGTGGAAAGAAATGGATGAAAGAACACTTCGACACCTTCTACACTTCACCATGATAGTGGACCAATCACCTTGCAAGACATAAGAGAAAAAAATAACGAGAGAAGCAGAAGTTTAAAAAAGTGAGAAAGGAGTACATCATATGAGACAAGATGCTACTGATCAACTCAAGATGCAAGGAAAAAAAAAAAGACCATTGAAATTTAATTTACCCTTTACCAAATGGTGTCATCATGCTCCAAAGAATAAAGGTAATGTCTTAAAGCTAAGTGGTCGTCATTTCCTCTTGATCTTGGAGTACACATAATAGCACCATTCTCTTGATCTCAATCTTAACCAAATAAGCTCAAATATGTTATATCTTATTTTTGGAAGATGTTAGTCATCATATTAATCTTAATAACTTATAAAGATGAACAATCCTTTTATAGGTTAAGTAACTCCACTCCTTTATCTCATAAGCTTAAATGCCATATTTATACTTTTGATATTCTCGCCCAAGATATAAATTATGAAAAATATGAACAACAAAGCAATCTTATTGTGCTAAGGTTAGAGAATGAATAAATTTTTGGTTCTATTGGTGTTTTTCCACCAATAGATCCCATGCACTTGATCTCTACCTTGTCTTTATGAGCAGAACACACTTCAAGCAAAGTGTGAGAAGATTTCCCAAATTCTACAAGTAAAAGTTCTAAACCAGTAACAATGATGCACATAAGATTGGTTCCGAGATGCTAACAAAAAGAAAAGAAGAAGGTGACACCATCATTGGAAGCGCCACTAGTGGAGACACCACCTCAATCCTCATCCTTAGAAGCAAATTGAAGTACTCGATTAAGAAACTACTACAAGGAGGAGTCTAGTTCGGAGGACTCAAAACATCGAACCCTCACCGTGAGGTAACGTCGGTGGTTATTTATATTTACTTTGAGCATTGCATGTTTTATTTTCTTTTAAGCATGTTTACTTTTCTGCATTAGTATTGCATAGAAAACAATAAAAATAAATAAGCATGCATTAGGCTTCATTCATCATAAACATTTAAAGCCCCTTGTGAGTTCTCCTCGGTGTGTAAAAGCCTGTAGGAGTTTTTACTGTGGTGGCATAAAAATGTCAAAAATATCATGCGTACATATTTTCTTTTTCTGCATAAAAATAGAAAAATCTAAAAATATTAGATGAGCATCCTGCTATAACCTTACCATTTGGAAAATATTTCTGAAACTCCATAACACCCAATCCTTGAAACAGTTAACCACAAACTGTTTTATCCTAATCTATTCCACAAGTTTTGGTGTTTTGTGAGAGCTTTCTACAGGATGACTCCAAGAGCTAGTTTACCTAGGGGCTCTCATCTTCACTCCTCGTTATACACCTTTTCTACATACAGTTACCCACTATGTGAAGGAAGTAACTTCTCGAAAGATGAAGATCGAGATGTTCCTGGCAACACTTGCTTTTATAAGCATGATCTCCTCCATGAGGATCCTCAGTTTCAACGCTCAACCACGACAACAACTAGCTTGGAGGTGCATCCTCTAGTTATCAGGTAACTATACCTAGGCGATTATCGAGTCTATTTTGTATAGTCATAAAATACCAAAAATATGTGAGCACATGAAGGTTCACAATAGTATCATAGGAAAATTTAAAAATACCAAAAATATGTGAGCACATGAAGGCTCACCCTTAATTAAGAAAAATATAAAAAAAAATATTCGGACACATGAAGGCTCGACGCGATCGAAGAGATTAGCTTGGGGGAGACGCACCTCCGTTATCATCGTAATTAAGGTATGTCTTTACTATTAGTTTTATTTTAGTAAGCTATAGTGTGTGTTAGATTAATTAATTAAAGTATGTTTGAAGAACTCTCTCTCTCTCTAATTTCTTAAAGTGGAAATAATGAATAGTTACTCTATCGTAATTTCTTTTCAGTACCTAGCTTTTAAACACGAGTTCTCCTAATTAATAATTATGCCTTAAAATGAAACTAAATGTATAGGCTGCAAATGCTTAATCTAAAAGTCTAGGTAATTGGTGGATATGATATGTGATGGTCCGAGCAGCTATTATCTTGTTCTAAAACAACACTAGAGTTAGGAGATTTACCAATATTAATATGACTAGTAATTGCATTGAGTTAAATTAAGCTTTGTTGATCCTATAAGAAGTTATCATGATATTGAATTGAGATCATTTATACATTCCATTTATTTTCTACATAAATACTTATAATTATCTGTTGCTATCCTCTCAAAAGTTTATTGGAAGATATATGGCTATGAAAAGTATCCGAGAAAATAAAAAGGGACAAGTGTCCGAAACCTCAAAAAGATAGATCCCGAGGAAATAAAAAGGGACAAGTATCAGGAACCTCGAAATAAATATCGAAAAAAAAATAGGCACGTGCCCGATAGTAGAATTAGCCTCATAGTCATATATCTTTAATAAACAAAAGAGAGTGATATATTAAAAAAAATATCCAACTCCATTTTCCATATACATGCACCTCTCAGTTCAATGGTATGGTTGACTTTCTCTTTGGATCCATTGTTTAATTTGACAACATATGTTTTCGAGCTTTTAAAAATTAAAAAAAAACACGGAATAAAAGGTGAAGTGAAAGAACTAGAGACATAGTACTTGATTTGATCGTTCTATCTTGCAGTTACTCAAGATCCAAGGTAAGAGCAACAAGCCCTATGATGAATAATATGGTATATTTGTTTTAAATTTAAAGGAGAATTTTTGTTTGAAAGTATGTGTACCTGATTGGAAGTAAAAATATTGCAGCAACTCCTGATCCACTACTAAGTTTGACTTTGCTAAGGGACTAGCAAAGGGTAAGCTTGGGGGTATTGTTGACAGTCGTTAAGTACCAAATATAACCATCAACTATTGCATAATTTGATATAAAATAAATCACAAAGCATAGTTGTAGGTTTTGATTCTAACAAGTTCCACGAGTTTTGGTGTTCTCACTTGTATTATAGGAATATGCAATTTTCCATCAATAAAAGTATCTCAAATGATGATTTGGAGTACACCATTATGACGGGCTCGTCGAGGCGATCGAAACGGACATATCATTTGCTATATTCGGAGTCCGAAGTGAAAAGATATTAATTTTACAAATAAAGGAGAATTACCACTAATTGGCCCCACGTCCAAGCAAGGCCCATGACGTGGAAGAGGCTCATATGGCATGATAGAGGCCCAAGAGGGGCGCCCCAAGCTACTCCCTTGAGTGAGCTCACATGAGGGATGATTGAAAGGTCCAAGATGAATGTATAATAGCCCAATAGAGCAAACGGTGGAAGAATTAGTCCCACATCGACTGTCTAGAAGAGGTGGGAGGTTTTTCTAGGCTATAAATAAAGAGGTAGACCCTCATATTTTGGCATCACACTATTATGGAGATGTAGAGGTGTCCCTCGAATGGATGACCTCTCACCTCTAGAGAATTAGGGCTAGACTTTCCAATGTAGTAGATTAGTTCTAGTTGAGAGTTAGGGAGAGAGCGGCGCTACGCCGGGTTTCAGAGGAGTCTTCTGAGGAGTCGTCGGGGAGTTCTCGTATATCTTTGTATCTATTCTTGTAAGACTTAAGCTTTAATATATTTTATCTTCTCTATTTACTTTTATGCATTACATTTGATTGGCTAGTATAGTTGTTATACTTTAGCATAGGATCTCCGCTCGTATCGAGTGCTCTAGTTATTACGTGTGACTAGAGTAGTAATTTGTAGTATAGACATGGCGTCTAGACTATTGGTTACCTGAGGTTACACCCAATCCAACATATAGTTGTGGTAGCCCTAGGTGGTGACAGCCCTGACGACCGATGTATTCCACCATGTTAGGGTTGGTGTTTGTAGGACCGTAGTCGGAGCTTCGTAGTCCTTTCACACCCGTTTCCGTGACTAGTGTTCAGATGTCCCGAAGTGTTATTGTGTGATTGCTTTACCTTCCATAAATTAGTTATTATAGAGCCCCAGCAATAGAGAAGTATTTAGGAACCTTGAACTCTCTCGTTGTCCTCTCACTTTAGCTATTTACTCTTTTATTATAGAATTCTCCTGTCTGTGTCATATATGCATAATTCCTATCATCTATCGTTTACCCCTACTATAGTCTAGTTGGTGTATTAAGTTAGTAGATACATGATGGTGAACTATCAATGTCTTTATCTATTGTTTCCCAGTGGTAAAATATAAATAACGATACCTGGAATACTCCCGGTAAAATGCTACAATGGTTTTCTATGCGCTTGCGGAATCCTTCATATTTTAATTGTGCATAAGAAATACCAACAGACTTCACGTGGAAACACATGAAGAACACAAAGAGGAATTTCTCCTCCTAGTTAAAGATACCGGATATGGCAAACAAATTCTTGAGAAAATTCCCTCTTTACCATCCGGAATTTATTATACATACATCAAACCCGTACCACATGTTGCCTATAAAATAATTTTTCAGAATGTTGACGCATTCGAACTTGGCATGATCGCCTTGGTCATCCTGGTATAGGGATGATGCAAAAAATTATAAACAATTCCCATGGTCACAACTTAGCTAATTCTAAATTCCCCGAATCCTCGATTTTTTGTGTGCCTTTGCATGTGCCAATGGGAAATTGATTTTAAGACCGTCTTATTTTAAGATCAAAGCTGAACCACTTAAATTCCTTGAAAGAATTCAAGGTGATATTTGTGGTCCTATTACTCCATAATCCGGACCATTCAAATATTTCATGGTTCTAATAGATGCTTCAACACGATGGACTCATGTGTGTCTCTTATCCACACGTAATCATGCTTTTGCCAAACTAATAGCTCAAGTTATTAGACTTAGGGCAAATTATCCCGAACACCGAGATAAAATCTATTAGAATGAACAATGCTTTGTTGAATTTTCCTCAAAAGCTTTCAATGACTATTGCATGGCTCTTGGCATTCAAATTCAGCACTTAGTTCCTTATGTCCACACTCAAAATGGTTTAGCGAAGCTCTTATCAAAAGAGTTAAGCTAATAGCAAGACCACTATTGCAGAATTGTAATCTACCAACTTCATGTTGGGGTTATGCATTTTACACGCCTGGCCGACCTACTACAATTGCGACCAAGCGCATATCATACGACTTCCCCGCTACAATTAGTACGTGGAAATCCACCAAGTATTTCCCATCTGCGAAAATTCGGTTGCTTATTTGTATACGTGCACCGATTTCACCACCAAAGCGTACATCTATGGGTCCACACAGGAAATTAGGGATCTATGTCGGGTATCAATCTCCGTCGATCATTAAATACCTAGAGCCCCTTACAGGGACCTATTTACGGCCCGATACGCTGACTGTATCTTCAATGAGGATCATTTTCCGGCATTAGGGGGAGATTACAAGTACCAAAAGGAATGCCCGGAAATAAATTGGGATGCACAAGACATCTCCACTAATGATCCACGTACACAAGAATCTGAGCGCAAGTTCGAGGAAAATCATAAATTTGCAAAATATTGCAAATAATCTGCCGCGACGCATTTATCGATTATAAAGGTGTCACTAAATCCTTTCATCCTACTAGGAATGTGCCCGAAAAAGAATAGAGGTACCAAACAAAACTATTCAACTCCCACCTCAGAAACCGGTTCAAGGTAAGAGGGGGAGAAGTAAGGCCGTTAATCAGGATATGGCTCCTAAACGCCAAAGAAAACAAAATAACAAAAACTCTAAATTAGTAAATGTGACTCAACAACAAGTTGTGAGACACCAAGTGAATAAACAAAATTCACATCCCACATCAATAGTGCACTCAATATCGATGTTGGGACATCGAACGCCCGACGCTATCGTATTGGGAAATAACGAACCGTCACAAGGGATACAAGAAATTTCCATAAATTACATTGATTCGGAGAATCATATGACCGAAAAGACTACGTTTGTCGACATATACTTTCTTTGAAACAATTGCCGAAATAATCCAAAGTGATCCAGATCCCAAAACCATGGTAGAGTGCAAAAAAGCGCTCGGACTGGAATAAATGGAAAGAAGCAATTCAAGGAGAGTTAGCTTCGCTCGCAAAAAGAAAGGTATTCTCATCAGCAATACCTACACCTTCAAAGGTCTTCCCCCGTGGGATTTAAATGGGTTTTCGTCCGAAAACGGAATGAAAATAATGAGGTGGTGAGATATAAAGCGAGACTAGTAGCACAAGGGTTCACGCAGAGACCCGGCATTGATTTCAATGAGACATATTCTCCAAGAATGAGTGGAATAACATTCCGATATTTAATAGCAATTGGCAGTTCAAAATCATCTATCTATGCAGCTTGATGGATGTAGTGACAAAGATATTTATATGGGTCACTTGATTCGACATTTACATGAAGGTTCCCGATGGAATCCCTATTCGAACCCTAAAGCAAGTCGCGCCACATATTGTGTAAAACTTAATAAGTCACTATACGGCTTTAAAACAAAGTCGGGGACAGATGTGGTACAATCAACTAAGTGAATTCCTACTACAAAAGGGATACACCAATAATGATGATTGCCCATGTGTTTTCATAAAGAAATCCCAAACGGGATTCTCAGATTATATCCGTATATGTGGATGATTTAAATATCATTGACAACCCACATGATATAAATGAAGCACGCAATCTCTTAAAGATGGAATTTGAGATGAAGGATTTAGGTCAAACTAAATTTTGCTTAGGTTTACAAATCGAGCACCTTCACTCGGGGAATTTTAGTACATCAATACGCCTATATCCAAAAAAAAAAAAAACACTAGAGAAATTTAATATGGATAAATCATATCCATCCAAAACTCCTATGGTTATTCGAACTCGTGTGACGTAACCGACCAATCCATACGAGATTAAGCATAACTGTCCCCGTTAATAACGTTGACACGCATACACCGCTTCTCATATGAATCCGGTAGTCCGCCGAGTGTCACGAAGGACCTCGGTAAATCAACTTACAACCAGGGATCATGATCAAGGTATATCATACATCAAAGCATACGAGTACGGCAAAAAAATAATTATACATCGAGTGTTAATACAACACGGTTTCCAATATGTTACATGAAAGTATGCTTTATTTCAAACTACAATCATATAAGTGTTTTTATATCACCAGTTTTATTCAAGCCTCCTGTACAAGCAAGGTGATGGAGTTATAGATACGGCCAAGCCCGATGGCCCTTACTCATCCACATCATCCACGGGATTAAAGCACGTAACACAATAATCCTCATAAAGCATGTCACCGCAACGATGGGTAAAACCCCGAGTACTCAATTGTACTCCGCAAGACTTACTCGGCAGGGGGAAAAGATAAAGGCTTCCAAGGTACATGAAAAGCATCAAAAGAAGGTTGTTGGCTAGCAAGCTTTGTGAAAAACCGCTTACTAAACTTGATCCTTACTTCAAGCATTATCGAGCAATTGTTCTCTAGCTATTTAGAGCTACCTTAGCATTAACTACGTCTTCTTTTTAAACTATAACAACCAATTCTATGAATTGAGGTACTACAATATAGTCCTTCCAAATCTCAACATTTAGTTCTCCTTTCTTAACTACGTCTCTGCGAAAAGGTATGAGTTTCTCACTATCCAGGGAGAGACGGCGATTCGAATCGATTACACCCGGTGGGTAAAGCCCGTATCACACACTTTTGCAAGCCGGCCAAAGCACGCTCAAGTCACTTTGCCGCTCTATTCGAAAGATAGGCTTGATCACGCTATGCAAAACTCATGGTGCTTGCGTCTCACAAGTCATGCCCGTTCAGCCCGTAGCCCGTAGTCACGCAGGTCTTGACCGATACCCTTTCCCCTTCCGTTCGTCCCAGTAATGCATAAGCGGTTCAAGAACTACCTCGAATATGCTACCCAGTTTCACCGTCGAAACGAGTTATTCGGCGGTTATGTGAAGGTACGTTCAATCTCACACCTAGATCCGTATCACGGCTCGGTCCTTAATCGACACGCACGGAAAACACCATCTCCGTCCGGTCTCCAATTATGATCCATCAAATGATTAAGGACATCACAAGTATCAACCTCGGGTTGCGGATGACAGGAATCATCCGACTTCTAATTATCTAAGCAGGGCTAAGCATCAACTATCTACCAATACTAGTAGAACAAAAAGGGTGTATTTGAGTGGTCAAGGTGTTCATGCAACAACGGTGTCACGCAATTCTTATAACGTAATGCATAAAATAAAGTAAATCGAAGTAAAGAAAATTTGCATTTCAAAAAGAATGGGTTAGTAGAATGCTCCGGAGCTTGCCTCGGCGAAAAGTAGAGGGACCGTGGTTCGGACACTCCCAAGAATGAGTCGAGTGGTTCCTCCTTCGTCTCCGGGTCTTTGAGTCCTCGCGGATCTTCCTCGATCACGGTGTACTCTATGGTAGGTTCTCCCTCGGATCCTATACGAATGTATGTGGTGCATAAGTATTAAGAATGCATATAGGATGCATGATGATAGCATGTCATGACATGAAATGACGCGTGATGCGATGATCATGCAAATGGTAATGATGGAAAGCTACATAAGGTTCCATGTGTGCAATTCTCTTCTCTGATGACAACACTATATTATCAAGATTGTTTATAAGAACGCTAAAGATTACTTGTTTTTAACTCACACGTAGTAGGTGCATATCTCCTCTCTGAAAAGAAATGATTTACTTATCACAAGAAACATTCATCACTCATCAAATAGCATATTCAAATTGTTATCACTAAATAATGGAGAGGCCGAGGATCAGTGGGGTTTATGACCCAAGGCAAAACAAAATAAATTAAAAAGTTATACAAGTATCACACACATGAAATCATACCCTTTTCTTTTTCTTTTATTTCTAATTTTAGAAATAATGATTTTATAAAATATTCTCAAATTTATCTCAAACTTTTTGTACAGACTGGTACTATCATGAAATGAGTGTAAAATAATTTTCATGATTTTTGGATTAATATTTTATTCTAGAAAAATCAATGAATGTCCATTTATTAATTAAAAGAGGTAATTTTTGATCAAACCAAAATAGCTATTTTTCTAGGTTTAATATTTTTCCCACTTAAATTCCATCACAGGGAGGCTACACAAAAATTTTCATAATTTTTGGAGCTCAAATGAATTTTATACAAAAAGACAAAAGTCAGCACTATTTGGAAATTCAAATAAATGGAAAACAACCGCAAGACAGTGCGCCTTCCCTTCCAGGGCAGCGCGCTGTCCGGCTGACAGGCGGGTCCCGCTGGTCAGGCACAGTGTGCCCGTGCTGACCGCGGCGGCGCCCGCCGTTGACCGGCGTTTTCTCGCCGACGGCGAGGTCGCCGGCGACGGAGTTAACATCTACGTGCTCGGGATGATCCCGCGCATCATCCTGAGCGGTTGGTTAAACTCGGCAAGCATCACGGCGAGCACCCCATCGGCCATGGCGGCACGGCGGCGCTCGGCTCACCCAACGGCGAGCTCCGGCTACTCCTCTGGTGATGCTACGGCTTTCTTCTACTGCGACTCATCACAGTGAACACGAAAAACTCCTAATCGATCGACTGAAACATCTCTATGCACGTGACCGCTACGATGGCGGCTCGGCGGGGCAAGGCTCGCCGGCATGGCATGTTCCAGCCGATAAGATGCCCTAGGGTTCAATTATGGAATTTGGCATCCATCAGTGATCATCTACGGTTACGGTGCTCACGTTGGTTGCGTCGGAGACGGCTCAAAGGCGGTTGGCCAGGGAAGAGGGCGGCTCCGGCAACGTGAACACGGCGGCGTGAAGGCGTTCCGACGGCCCCTGTGTATAAACCACGAAAACATCCAGCTCGTCATGATCTAGGGATCAAGGTGAACCCAGTACAAGGAAAAGATCGTTGTATAGCTCACTGGAACGATTTGGCGGCGGTGGAGCCAACCACGGCGGTGCTCCAACCGGCCACAAAGAAGACAAGGGTGCGTTAAGCGATTCGGTTGATGGCAACCCGTGCGATCAGTTGCAATCGAGTCGCAGAGTCGGGCGGAAATATTTGCAAACGCAATCGGGCGTGGTAGAGCAACGGCGGGCGAATTTCAACGGCGAGATGGATTCGGCCGGCGATGTGCAGAAATTGGAAAGAGATGAACGGCGGCCGACTGAGGCTATTTATAGGCAAATGCCGTGCACGGGAAGATGGTCAGGGGCTTCACGAACCTATCCACGTGACTAGGAAGGCATGGCTGCACGAGCAAAACACGGGGAGGCCGATACCGTGTCGCCGGTGAACAGAGGGAGGAAGGGGAAGGAAGACCGGCGATGAATTCGGCAGCGCCGGCCACGGTATGGGCGCGAGCGGCTCCTCCACTCACCTCTAGCCATCGCGACATGAGTTCTGAGTGGCGAGCACGGCGTGGCAGTGGCAGCCAATCGCCGGGCGGACACGACGCCGCCCGGCGAAAGGTGCCGCTGCTGTCGGGCCATCAGAGCCGATCGAAACCGCCTCTTTCTCCTCTCTCTAACTCTCTCTTTCGGTTGATCAATTAGCAAACCAATTCCACCGTTGTAATCTCCTATATGTGGACTACTACTTTGGTTAAAGGAGCAAGGACTGACTCAGCTCGGTTTGCAATCTACATGGTGCTAAACATTGCTAAACCAAAAACTGAAACCTGAATTCAGTTTGGATTCAGTTAAGCAGGGTTCTAATGACATTGGTTAGCTATGTTAGGCAATTAATTAAGAGTTAACCAACAGCAACTAAACCCAACTAATTCCATGGGATCAAAGTACAAACTTTGTACTAACAAATGATGCAATTGGTTTCCTATTTTCATTTATGAAAAATAAACTCACTCAGCCTTGAAAAATGAATTCAGTGCTGAAAATTCAGGGACTTAGAAAAATTCTAAGTCTCTTGCTGATTTTAATTCAAATTCAAATTTAAAGCCACTGTTTGAGCAGTTTAGGGTGGGATTTAGCCTTAGGCCCTTAAATAAAAGTTGTTGCATATATTTTGTACTTCAACTTTTATTTAGGGCTTACAACAAAAAACTGAAAGAAAAGTATAGTTACACTTTAAGCTTTCTAGTAACATGAAAAAGGCGTAATTAACTCCATCATCACATGTGAGCACTTTTAGACAAAAAGTTGTATACAAACCCTATTTCATATTGAAATCTAAACACTTTTAAACAACCTTTGAGATTATTACACAACCATATAGGCAGCACACATGGAACTTGCAATTGCTTATGCATATGATTAAATGCAAAATGATGCTTATGCATTAATGAAAATGCAATGCACTTGATTAACATTTAGAATGTTACAGCTCCTCCCCCCTAACAAAAATCTCGTCCCGAGATTTCATAGGACGTACCATTATTCATAGAACATTGGGTAGTTGGTGCGAAGGAAATCCTCTCGCTCCCAAGTGGCATCCTCATCGGTGTGATTGCTCCACAAAATTCTATAGAACTTTATAATCTTATTTCGGGTCACTCTCTCAGTCTCTTCCAACACTCTAGTTGGTTTTTCTTTATATGTAAGGTCTGATGCTAATTTAATGTCATCCAAGTTGACCTCTTCCATTGGTGCTCTCAGGCTTCTTTTTAATTGAGAAACATGGAAGACATTAAATATAGCACTCATATGTGGTGGAAGTTGCAAAGCATATGCCACTTCTCCTTTGCGAGCTAGAATTCGGAATGGTCCCACGTAGCGAGGAGCTAGTTTCCCTTGTATACCAAATCGATGTTCACTTTTGTAGGGTGAAACCTTTAAATAGACATAGTCACCAACATTAAAATTTATTGGTCTACGTCTTTTGTCGGCATAACTTTTCTGACGAGATTGGGCGGCTTTAAGATGTTGTTGGATCTTTTGGACTCGTTCTTCGGCTTGCTTTACAAAATCAATACCGTAGTACCTCCTCTCCCCGGGTTCTACCCAGTTCAAGGGGGTTCTACACTTTCTGCCATAAAGTGCTTCAAATGGTGCCATCTTAATGCTCTCTTGGTAACTATTATTATACGAAAATTCTGCTAGAGGTAACCATTCATCCCAAGATCCAGGAAGCGAGAAAGTGCACAAGCTCTCAACATATCTTCTAGAATTTGATTCACTCTTTCAACTTGACCCAAGTCCGAGGATGATAAGCGAGCTTCTAATCAGTTTGGTACCAAGGTATGCATGGAGATGTTCCCAAAAACGTGCCATAAATTGTGACCCTCTATCAGATATGATAGTCTTTGGAACACCATGTAATCGCAAAAATCGAGCAATATATAACTCGCATATTGCTCGCACTATATCCAAACTTGACGGGTAAAAAGTGTGCCGTCTTGGTAAGACGATCCACAATTACCCATATACAATTATGTCCCTTTTGTGTTCTAGGAAGTCCAGGTTATAAAATCCATACCGATTTCTTCCCATTTCCATTCAGGAATAGATAAAGATTGAAGTTGTCCAAAGCAGGTCGTAAGTGATCCGCTTTTTACCCTTCCACATACATCACAATGAGCAACATATCTTGCTATTTCTTTCTTCATTTTAGTCCACCAATATTTAAGTTTCAAATCTTGGTACATTTTGCTACTACCAGGATGGATAGATAGATTTGAGGAATGGGCTTCGGACAAGATCTGTTCTTTTAATTTTTCATCTTTAGGAACTACCAAGCGATCATCAAACCATAGCACTCCTTTGTCATCCACTCGGAAATGCTTGGTTTCTTTCTCTTGTATTTTTCGCTTGATATGAAAGATACCGAGATCAGTCTGTTGACCTTCAATAATCTGGCTTTCCAAATTGCAACTAACAACAATATTGTGAAGCACTGCTGGATGCAAAAGATTAAAATTTTCTTCGGGGAATAACTCCGTATAGTTGCAATGGGCCTTTCTACTAAGAGCATCGGCTACTACATTAGCCTTGCCTGGGTGATAATGCACTTCCAAATTATAATCTTTAATCAATTCTAACCACCTTTTTTGTCTCATGTTTAATTCTGGTTGAGTGAAAATATATTTAAGGCTCTTATGATCTGTGTAGATATGACACAGTTTTCCCAACAAATAATGCCTCCAAATTCTCAAAGCATGTACCACTGCAGCCAGTTCTAAATCATGAGTAGGGTAATTGACCTCATGCTTTCGAAGTTGTCGCGAAGCATAGGCAATGACTCGACCTTCCTGCATTAGGACACAGCCGAGACCAATGCCTGAAGCATCGCAATAAACATCAAAAGGTTTTGTTATGTCCGGTTGTGCTAGCACGGGAGCAGTGGTTAACAACTTCCGCAAGGTGCAGAAGGCCGCTTCACACTCCGGCGTCCACACAAACTTTTCATTTTTCTGTAGTAACCGGGTCATGGGTTTGACAATCTTGGAAAAGTCCGGGATAAACCGACGATAATACCCGGCTAACCCTAGGAAACTCCGGATTTCTCCAACATTAGTTGGCGCTTTCCAATCTAACACTTCCTGTACTTTTTCTGGATTTACTGATATACCATCCTCCGATAGTACATGCCCTAAAAATTTGACCTCACGGAGCCAGAATTCACACTTGCTAAACTTGGCATACAACTGGTGCTCTCTGAGTCGGGTCAGAACTATTCTTAAATGCTCAGCATGATCTTCATTGTTTTCAGAATATACCAATATGTCATCAATGAATACCACCACGAACTTGTCCAATTCCGGCATAAAGACTGAGTTCATCAAGTACATAAAATGGGCAGGTGCATTGGTAAGACCAAAGGACATTACCAAGTATTCAAAAAGGCCATAGCGGGTTATGAAAGCTGTTTTAGGAATGTCTTCTGGCCGGATCCTAATTTGATGATAGCCTGATCTCAAGTCAATTTTCGAGAAGACCTTAGCCCTACTCAACTGGTCAAAGAGGATGTCAATATGAGGCAAGGGATATTTATTTTTGATGGTCACTGCGTTAAGTGGTCGATAATCAACACACATACGCAGAGTGTCATCCTTTTTCTTCACAAATAATGCAGGTACTTGGCCTAATAAATTTCTTCATCAACAACTCTTGTATTTGTTTCTTTAATTCCACTAACTCGTCTGGTGGCATTCTATAGGGCCTTCTAGAAATAGGAGCAAAGTGCGGTACAAGATCAATGACAAACTGAATATCTCTTTCCGGTGGCAAACCCGGCAAATCATCGGGAAATACATCCGGAAACTCACATACTACAGGGATATCTTCTAGTTTAGTGGTTTGGGTAGCAAAAGAGGAATTTTGGAAGTTAGGATCTACGGAAGGTGACACATAGAAAGTGCCATTGCCATCTGGTAGATTTAGCTTGAGAATCCTGTTGGGTATATCCATATTTACCCCGTGTTCTTTCATCCAATTCATGCCTAGAATCACATCTAAGCCCAGGTTTGGCAATACAATTAAATCAGTCACAAAGTCTCTTCCTCTAATACCAAGTTGTGCCTTTGGAACCATAAGGTGGGTTGATGTCTCAGACCCAACTGCATTGATTTTAAACCCACTTCTTAAATTACTAGTCGGGAGCTGATGCTTGAGTGTATATGTTTCACTGATAAATGAATGTGATGATCCAGAGTCAAACAGAACAAAAGCAGGAATTTGGTTTACAGAAAACATACCCGCAGCCACTGGTTCACCCTCCGGGATTTCTTCTAAAAGTGGTATAGTGAATACGCCCAACACGTGCTCCAGAAGCTTGCTTTTTATACCCCTGGAAATTATTCTTCTGCTTGGGCTGAGGACATTCCCTGGCATAATGTCCAATTTGCCCGCAATTGAAACATGGGGCTTTGTAACCACCCTGAATGCTTCGGGGTGTATTCCCGGATTGAGAGGCGTGGACGTGAAGCATTTTGTTGTCCCTTCGCCTGCGGTGCCTTGAACTGCTTGTACGGTGGACGGTACTGAGACTTTTGTGTCCACTGAGTCCGACGTGGTGGCTAGGAAGGAACACTAGAAGAAGGCTTCTTGCGCTTCTTGTCTTCCTTATACAGACGATGAGCATTCTCTCGAGTAATGGCATCGCTAACCAAATCTTCATATGTGGTGCACTTACAAAGAGACAAGTCATCCTGAAGCCTCAGGGATAAACCTTGCATGAAACAATCCATGCGCTTCTGGGGTGTATCCACATGCATTGGAGCATATTTGGACAAGTGATTAAAGGCATGTGAATACTCAGTTACAGTTTTGGTCCCCTGGGTGAGTTTTTGAAATTCTCTCATCTTAATCCTCATGATGCCCTCAGGGATGTGGGATTTACGGAAAGCTTCTTTAAATTCTGCCCACGTGGGGTCATGCGGTCTCGAGCAAAGTGGCGGATAGTTTGTCCACCAAACCCCCGGCGGCTCCATGCAATTCGAAGCCGCAAACTCAGCCTTCGGCTATCGGTGATCGGGGAAGGAGACGGAATTTTAGCTCAATGGTATTGAGCCACTCATCCGCCTTTGCAAAGGCTCTTGATTGAGTGAACACCGGTGGATTTGTGCGAGAAAAAAACTCCTTGTAGGTAACAGGGGCATCTGGGCCATGATTATTATTCCGCTGGCGTCCGGGTGTGGTATTTTGGGCAATTCGCTCTAGGGCAGCCTCCATATTCGCTTGTCCTCCCAACAAGCGAGCCAAGACGTCAGCGGCAGTGGGTGGATTTGGGAGGTCTGAAGATCCATCATTCCCCCTTCCGGAACCATTGAAGCGAGTGTTTGGCATCTGCATTTATATTCAAAGTATAATTAATGATGGTACCGGTAAAATGTGAAAGCAATTATTATGCGACAATCGAAATGTTGGAAAGAATAGAAATTCATACAACAACCAAAGGCATAATAAAATTTTCACTTTGCACCATCATAATTATACACTCTTAATTCTCATATAACCATATTTTAAACATCACTTATTTCAAGCCCTGCATATATTACATTCGAGTTACAACTGTTACACAACATATATTACATGAGAGAAAAAAACATCTACTAAATTAAGATCTCAGTTATAAGTCAACTCTAGGATTATTATATTTTACAAACATCATAGAAAAGCACTCCTCTAGTACTCATCATCAAAATCTATCGGATAGTCATCATCTAAACTAGTTTCAGTCTGCTCATCAAACTCTATTTCAGGGTCTTCTATGAAATCCATCTCATCTGCTTCAAACTCATTTAGTACTTCTCCTGGTTCATTCACCTCGGGTGGTCCCGCAACTTGCAACGCATTGAGTTGCTCTTGGAAGTTGGCGATAGTCGCATTAGCTTCATCTACTTGCTCCAGTAAATTGTGCTCAGCAAATTCAAAATTTTCAGTGGCTTCTGCTAGTTCTTGGACGGCAGCATTTTTAGTTGCTTCTGCTTCATTGGCACGTGCTTCAGCTGCAACTCTTTGTTGCTCTAAAATAACAGTTTGATCCCAAAGCATGGTATATTGGTGGGTCATATTTAGTTCATCTTTGGATAGCATAATCCATCACTACATTGGTGGTGTTTTTGGCAGACTCCCACAAACTCTCAGTCACCTTTAAATCTATATTACAAAGGTTATATCTCTGACGCCAGTAATTGTGGGAGACTTCTCTGGCTTTATAAGCTTGGGTGATAGCTAAGTTGGATATAGCAGTGATGGTAAGCGTAGGATTATGGTTTGGCAAACTGGTATCGGTTAAAGTAATCCCTCGCTGGCTCCAACTTTCATTGGTAGGATCTAGGGGTGGAAACAAATACATAGGAGTGGTTCCTATTTCTTCCATGTGCTCCTGACATATTGTCTGAAGAATGTCAAAGGCAGCTACTTGCCCGGCTTCCCACTCATTTAATCCCTCTTTTTCAACTCTCATTTCATGCCAGGAAGAGGTGACACTTAATGCTGGAATATGAAGAAGCAAAGCACATCCTGAAGTGCCGTAAACTCGGGTATGTCTCCAACGGTAAATTGGTGGTGTGGTATACCCAAAATTTTCTAGCACCTTCCAAAGCAAACTGGGTGTGCCAAACTGTTCCAACAGAGTACCTTCCTCAGTATATGGCAGTGGCTCCATTTTCTGTTATCATAGATAATACAATGAGCACTTCACTTCATTTTAAAATTGTAAGGGGAAAAGAACATTAATGCAAAAAGATGAGCAAATGAATGATTACGATGCATGCTTGATTCTATTCGTCCTCACAGAATTGAGAGAAGAGTGGATTTCTTAAACGATGCTAAACGGTGGCAAACCTACACGCTCTCATTAAATCGTACCTAACGATTTTCTACACGTTTTCGTAGTTAGCGTACCTGCAGAAAATTCATTTCAGCCCGGATCCCACATGACATGTATATCCACACAATAAAAACGGTAACTTTAAATGCTCCCCACATATGCATACCCCTGTATACATACATGTAGCACTAAAACTACCCGAATCATCATCACATCCCACAATTAAGTACCTTCATATGAACATGTGTGTAACATGTAAATAATCCGGTAACCACACTAGCACTCCCCTAGACCGGCGGTTGTTCGATCATGCTTTCGCAACTCACTCTTACCTGAGCGTAGGTGCGTCGTTACATAATTTAAAAGACAGTTTATACTGCATACTTTCATATATGCATGTGCATATACTTCCATATGAGGTCACCACCACCCTTCGGTCATCGGGTGACAAGATAACCATTCATACTTACCTTCTTACCTGAGCGTAGAGGTATTAGTTCACACACATGCAATATATGAAACCCCCCCAGAGTTAGCATAGCCACCTGATAGTCCTTATACGGGCTTAATTGGAGGTTTGACACTGGTGAAGTTTTGAAATCCAAAACCTTAAACAAAGCTAGTTTTGTTTCTAATTAAACTTTTCAAGATCAAAACTTTTGTTTTTAAATACCCTGATGATGATATTAACCTTAATCCTGCTCTGGTACCAGCTGTGACAGAACCGACCAATCCATACGAGATTAAGCATAACTGTCCCCGTTAATAACGTTGACACGCATACACCGCTTCTCATATGAATCCGGTAGTCCGCCGAGTGTCACGAAGGACCTCGGTAAATCAACTTACAACCAGGATCATGATCAAGGTATATCATACATCAGCATACAGAGTACGGCAAAAAATAATTATACATCGAGTGTTAATACAACACGGTTTCCAATATGTTACATGAAAGTATGCTTTATTTCAAACTACAATCATATAAGTGTTTTTATATCACCAGTTTTATTCAAGCCTCCTGTACAAGCAAGGTGATGGAGTTATAGATACGGCCAAGCCCGATGGCCCTTACTCATCCACATCATCCACAGGATTAAAGCACGTAACACAATAATCCTCATAAAGCATGTCACCTGCAACGATGGGTAAAACCCTGAGTACTCAATTGTACTCCGCAAGACTTACTCGACAGGGAAAAGATAAAGGCTTCCAAGGTACATGAAAAGCATCAAAAGAAGGTTGTTGGCTAGCAAGCTTTGTGAAAAACTGCTTACTAAACTTGATCCTTACTTCAAGCATTATCGAGCAATTGTTCTCTAGCTATTTAGAGCTACCTTAGCATTAACTACGTCTTCTTTTAAACTATAACAACCAATTCTATGAATTGAGGTACTACAATATAGTCCTTCCAAATCTCAACATTTAGTTCTCCTTTCTTAACTACGTCTCTGCGAAAAGGTATGAGTTTCTCACTATCCGGGAGAGACGGCGATTCGAATCGATTACACCAGCTGGGTAAAGCCCGTATCACACACTTTTGCAAGCCGGCCAAAGCCTGCTCAAGTCACTGCTCGCTCTATTCGAAAGATAGGCTTGATCACGCTATGCAAAACTCATGGTACTGCGTCTCACAAGTCATGCCCGTTCAGCCCGTAGCCCGTAGTCACGCAGGGTCTTGACCAGTACCCTTTCCCCTTCCGTTCGTCCCAGTAATGCATAAGCGGTTCAAGAACTACCTCGAATATGCTACCCAGTTTCACCGTCGAAACGAGTTATTCGGCGGTTATGTGAAGGTACGTTCAATCTCACACCTAGATCCAGAATACGGCTCGGTCCTTAATCGACACAGACGGAAAACACCATCTCCGTCCGGTCTCCAATTATGATCCATCAAATGATTAAGGACATCACAAGTATCAACCTCGGGTTGCGGATGACAGGAATCATCCGACTTCTAATTATCTAAGCAGGGCTAAGCATCAACTATCTACCAATACTAGTAGAACAAAAAGGGTGTATTTGAGTGGTCAAGGTGTTCATGCAACAACGGTGTCACGCAATTCTTATAACGTAATGCATAAAATAAAGTAAATCGAAGTAAAGAAAATTTGCATTTCAAAAAGAATGGGTTAGTAGAATGCTCCGGAGCTTGCCTCGGCGAAAAGTAGAGGGACCGTGGTTCGGACACTCCGGCAATGAGTCAGTGGTTCCTCCTTCGTCTCCGGGTGCTGAGTCCTGCGGATCTTCCTCGATCACGGTGTACTCTATGGTAGGTTCTCCCTCGGATCCTATACGAATGTATGTGGTGCATAAGTATTAAGAATGCATATAGGATGCATGATGATAGCATGTCATGACATGAAATGACGCGTGATGCGATGATCATGCAAATGGTAATGATGGAAAGCTACATAAGGTTCCATGTGTGCAATTCTCTTTCTCTGATGACAACACTATATTATCAAGATTGTTTATAAGAACGCTAAAGATTACTTGTTTTTAACTCACACAGAGTAGGTGCATATCTCCTCTCTGAAAGAAATGATTTACTTATCACAAGAAACATTCATCACTCATCAAATAGCATATTCAAATTGTTATCACTAAATAATGGAGAGGCCGAGGATCAGTGGGGTTTATGACCCAAGGCAAAACAAAATAAATTAAAAAGTTATACAAGTATCACACACATGAAATCATACCCTTTTCTTTTTCTTTTATTTCTAATTTTAGAAATAATGATTTTATAAAATATTCTCAAATTTATCTCAAACTTTTTGTACAGACTGGTACTATCATGAAATGAGTGTAAAATAATTTTCATGATTTTTGGATTAATATTTTATTCTAGAAAAATCAATGAATGTCCATTTATTAATTAAAAGAGGTAATTTTTGATCAAACCAAAATAGCTATTTTTCTAGGTTTAATATTTTTCCCACTTAAATTCCATCACAGGGAGGCTACACAAAAATTTTCATAATTTTTGGAGCTCAAATGAATTTTATACAAAAAAGACAAAAGTCAGCACTATTTGGAAATTCAAATAAATGGAAAACAACCGCGCACAGTGCGCCTTCCCGCGCGCGCGGCGCTGTCCGGCTGACAGGCGGGTCCCGCTGGTCAGGCACAGTGTGCCCGTGCTGACTGGCGGCGCCCGCCGTTGACCCGGCGTTTTCGCCCGACGGCGAGGTCGCCCGGCGGCGGAGTTAACATCTACGTGCTCGGGATGATCCCGCGCATCATCTGGCGGTTGGTTAAACTTCGGCAAGCATCACGGCGAGCACCCCATCGGCCATGGCGGCACGGCGGCGCTCGGCTCACCCAACGGCGAGCTCCGGCTACTCTCCTCTGGTGATGCTACGGCTTTCTTCTCTGCGACTCATCACGGTGAACACGAAAAACTCCTAATCGATCGCCCGAAACATCTCTATGCACGTGACCGCTACGATGGCGGCTCGGCGGGGCAAGGCTTCGCCCGGCATGGCATGTTCGGCCGATAAGATGCCCTAGGGTTCAATTATGGAATTTGGCATCCATCGGTGATCATCTACGGTTACGGTGCTCACGTTGGTTGCGTCGGAGGCGGCTCAAAGGCGGTTGGCCAGGGAAGAGGGCGGCTCCGGCAACGTGAACACGGCGGCGTGAAGGCGTTCCGACGGCCCCTGTGTATAAACCACGAAAACATCCAGCTCGTCATGATCTAGGGATCAAGGTGAACCCAGTACAAGGAAAAGATCGTTGTATAGCTCACTGGAACGATTTGGCGGCGGTGGAGCCAACCACGGCGGTGCTCCAACCGGCCACAAAGAAGACAAGGGTGCGTTAAGCGATTCGGTTGATGGCAACCCGTGCGATCAGTTGCAATCGAGTCGCAGAGAGCTGGCGGAAATATTTGCAAACGCAATCGGGCAGTGGTAGAGCAACGGCGGCGAATTTCAACGGCGAGATGGATTCGGCCGGCGATGTGCAGAAATTGGAAAGAGATGAACGGCGGCCGACTGAGGCTATTTATAGGCAAATGCCGTGCACGGGAAGATGGTCAGGGGCTTCACGAACCTATCCACGTGACTAGGAAGGCATGGCTGCACGAGCAAAACACGGGGAGGCCGATACCGTGTCGCCGGTGAACAGAGGGAGGAAGGGGAAGGAAGACCGGCGATGAATTCGGGCTAGCCGCCACGGTATGGGCGCGAGCGGCTCCTCCACTCACCTCTAGCCATCGCGACATGAGTTACAGGGCGAGCACGGCGTGGCAGTGGCAGCCAATCGCCGGCGGACACGGACGCCGACGACGAAGGTCTTCTTGTCGGGCCACCGTAGCCGACCGAAACCGCCTTTTTCTCTCTCTCTAACTCTGCTTTCGGTTGATCAATTAGCAAACCAATTCCACCGTTGTAATCTCCTATATGTGGACTACTACTTTGGTTAAAGGAGCAAGGACTGACTCAGCTCGGTTTGCAATCTACATGGTGCTAAACATTGCTAAACCAAAACTGAAACCTGAATTCAGTTTGGATTCAGTTAAGCAGGGTTCTAATGACATTGGTTAGCTATGTTAGGCAATTAATTAAGAGTTAACCAACAGCAACTAAACCCAACTAATTCCATGGGATCAAAGTACAAACTTTGTACTAACAAATGATGCAATTGGTTTCCTATTTTCATTTATGAAAAATAAACTCACTCAGCCTTGAAAAATGAATTCAGTGCTGAAAATTCAGGGACTTAGAAAAATTCTAAGTCTCTTGCTGATTTTAATTCAAATTCAAATTTAAAGCCACTGTTTGAGCAGTTTAGGGTGGGATTTAGCCTTAGGCCCTTAAATAAAAGTTGTTGCATATATTTTGTACTTCAACTTTTATTTAGGGCTTACAACCAAAAACTGAAAGAAAAGTATAGTTACACTTTAAGCTTTCTAGTAACATGAAAAAGGCGTAATTAACTCCATCATCACATGTGAGCACTTTTAGACAAAAAGTTGTATACAAACCCTATTTCATATTGAAATCTAAACACTTTTAAACAACCTTTGAGATTATTACACAACCATATAGGCAGCACACATGGAACTTGCAATTGCTTATGCATATGATTAAATGCAAAATGATGCTTATGCATTAATGAAAATGCAATGCACTTGATTAACATTTAGCTCTCTCGGTCTCTTCCAACACTCTAGTTGGTTTTTCTTTTATATGTAAGGTCTGATGCTAATTTAATGTCATCCAAGTTGACCTCTTCCATTGGTGCTCTCGGGCTTCTTTTTAATTGAGAAACATGGAAGACATTAAATATAGCACTCATATGTGGTGGAAGTTGCAAAGCATATGCCACTTCTCCTTTGCGAGCTAGAATTCGGAATGGTCCCACGTAGCGAGGAGCTAGTTTCCCTTGTATACCAAATCGATGTTCACTTTTGTAGGGTGAAACCTTTAAATAGACATAGTCACCAACATTAAAATTTATTGGTCTACGTCTTTTTGTCGGCATAACTTTTCTGACGAGATTGGGCGGCTTTAAGATGTTGTTGGATCTTTTGGACTCGTTCTTCGGCTTGCTTTACAAAATCAATACCGTAGTACCTCCTCTCCCCGGGTTCTACCCAGTTCAAGGGGTTCTACACTTTTACGCCATAAAGTGCTTCAAATGGTGCCATCTTAATGCTCTCTTGGTAACTATTATTATACGAAAATTACGCTAGAGGTAACCATTCATCCCAAGATCAGGAAGCGAGAGAAAGTGCACAAGCTCTCAACATATCTTCTAGAATTTGATTCACTCTTTCAACTTGACCCGAAGTCCGAGGATGATAAGCGAGCTTCTAATCAGTTTGGTACCAAGGTATGCATGGAGATGTTCCCAAAAACGTGCCATAAATTGTGACCCTCTATCAGATATGATAGTCTTTGGAACACCATGTAATCGCAAAATCGAGCAATATATATAACTCGCATATTGCTCTGCACTATATCCAAACTTGACAGGTAAAAAGTGTGTGCCGTCTTGGTAAGACGATCCACAATTACCCATATACAATTATGTCCCTTTTGTGTTCTAGGAAGTCCAGTTATAAAATCCATACCGATTTCTTCCCATTTCCATTCAGGAATAGATAAAGATTGAAGTTGTCCAGCAGGTCGTAAGTGATCTGCTTTTACCCTTCCACATACATCACAATGAGCAACATATCTTGCTATTTCTTTCTTCATTTTAGTCCACCAATATTTAAGTTTCAAATCTTGGTACATTTTGCTACTACCGGGATGGATAGATAGATTTGAGGAATGGGCTTCGGACAAGATCTGTTCTTTTAATTTTTCATCTTTAGGAACTACCAAGCGATCATCAAACCATAGCACTCCTTTGTCATCCACTCGGAAATGCTTGGTTTCTTTCTCTTGTATTTTTCGCTTGATATGAAAGATACCGAGATCAGTCTGTTGACCTTCAATAATCTGGCTTTCCAAATTGCAACTAACAACAATATTGTGAAGCACTTCTTTGGATGCAAAAGATTAAAATTTTCTTAGGGGAATAACTCCGTATAGTTGCAATGGGCCTTTCTACTAAGAGCATCGGCTACTACATTAGCCTTGCACGGGTGATAATGCACTTCCAAATTATAATCTTTAATCAATTCTAACCACCTTCTTTGTCTCATGTTTAATTACGGTTGAGTGAAAATATATTTAAGGCTCTTATGATACGTGTAGATATGACACGTTTTTCCCAACAAATAATGCCTCCAAATTCTCAAAGCATGTACCACTGCGGCCGGTTCTAAATCATGAGTAGGGTAATTGACCTCATGCTTTCGAAGTTGTCGCGAAGCATAGGCAATGACTTCGACCTTCCCGCATTAGGACACAGCCGAGACCAATGCCCCGAA
The DNA here is from genome assembly GCA_015844335.1 of Chrysopogon serrulatus. Lineage (NCBI taxonomy): Eukaryota > Viridiplantae > Streptophyta > Magnoliopsida > Poales > Poaceae > Chrysopogon > Chrysopogon serrulatus. Next base: position 29,347 of record JADLZL010002611.1, read on the forward strand.
GCATCGCAATAAACATCAAAAGGTTTTGTTATGTCCGGTTGTGCTAGCACGGGAGCAAGTGGTTAACAACTTCCGCAAGGTGCGAGAAGGTCGCTTCACACTCCGGCGTCCACACAAACTTTTCATTTTTCTGTAGTAACCGGGTCATGGGTTTGACAATCTTGGAAAAGTCCGGGATAAACCGACGATAATACCCGGCTAACCCTAGGAAACTCGGATTTCTCCAACATTAGTTGGCGCTTTCCAATCTAACACTTCACGTACTTTTTCTCGATTTCTTGATATACCATCCTCCGATAGTACATGCCCTAAAAATTTGACCTCACGGGCCGAATTCACACTTGCTAAACTTGGCATACAACCGGTGCTCTCTCGAAGTCGGGTCGAACTATTCTTAAATGCTCAAAGATGATCTTCATTGTTTTCGAGAATATACCAATATGTCATCAATGAATACCACCACGAACTTGTCCAATTCCGGCATAAAGACCGAGTTCATCAAGTACATAAAATGGGGGGTGCATTGGTAAGACCAAAGGACATTACCAAGTATTCAAAAAGGCCATAGCGGGTTATGAAAGCTGTTTTTAGGAATGTCTTTCCGGCCGGATCCTAATTTGATGATAGCGATCTCAAGTCAATTTTCGAGAAGACCTTAGCCCTACTCAACCTGGTCAAAGAGGATGTCAATATGAGGCAAGGGATATTTATTTTTGATGGTCAACTGCGTTAAGTGGTCGATAATCAACACACATACGCAGAGTGTCATCCTTTTTTTTCTTCACAAATAATGCGGTACTTGGCCTAATAAATTTCTTCATCAACAACTCTTGTATTTGTTTCTTTAATTCCACTAACTAAATCGGGTGGCATTCTATAGGGCCTTCTAGAAATAGGAGCGATTGCGGTGTACAAGATCAATGACAAGCGAATATCTCTTTCCGGTGGCAAACCCGGCAAATCATCGGGAAATACATCCAGGAAACTCACATACTACAGGGATATCTTCTAGTTTAGTGGTTTGGGTAGCAAAAGAGGAATTTTGGAAGTTAGGATCTACGGAAGGTGACACATAGAAAGTGCCATTGCCATCCGGGTAGATTTAGCTTGAGAATCCTGTTGGGTATATCCATATTTACCCCGTGTTCTTTCATCCAATTCATGCCTAGAATCACATCTAAGCCTGGGTTTGGCAATACAATTAAATCGGGTCACAAAGTCTCTTCCTCTAATACCAAGTTGTGCCTTTGGAACCATAAGGTGGGTTGATGTCTCGCACTCCAACCTGCATTGATTTTAAACCCACTTCTTAAATTACTAGTCGGGAGGCGATGCTTGAGTGTATATGTTTCAGCGATAAATGAATGTGATGATCGAGTCAAACAGAACAAAAAGCAGGAATTTGGTTTTTACGTAAAACATACCGCAGACCTTTGGTTCACCCTCCGGGATTTCTTGGCGGTGGTATAGTGAATACGCCCAACACGTGCTCGAAGCTTGCTTTTTATACCCTCGAAATTATTCTTCGCTTGGGCCGAGGACATTCCGGCATAATGTCCAATTTGCCCGCAATTGAAACATGGGGCTTTGTAACCACCCCGAATGCTTCGGGGGGTGTATTCGATTGAGGCGTGGGACGTGAAGCATTTTGTTGTCCCTTCGCTTCTCGGTGCCTTGAACCGCTTGTACGATTGGACGATGCGAGACTTTTTGTGTCCACCGAGTCCGGCGTGGTGGCTAGGAAGGAACACTAGAAGAAGGCTTCTTGCGCTTCTTGTCTTCCTTATACGTATCGATGAGCATTCTCTCGAGTAATGGCATCGCTAACCAAATCTTCATATGTGGTGCACTTACAAAGAGACAAGTCATCCACGAAGCCTAGGGGATAAACCTTGCATGAAACAATCCATGCGCTTCGGGGGTGTATCCACATGCATTGGAGCATATTTGGACAAGTGATTAAAGGCATGTGAATACTCGATTCTGATTTTGGTCCCCGGGTGAGTTTTTGAAATTCTCTCATCTTAATCCTCATGATGCCCTCGGGGATGTGGGATTTACTGAAAGCTTCTTTAAATTACGCCCACGTGGGTCATGCGGTCTCGAGCAAAGTGGCCGATAGTTTGTCCACCAAACCCGGGCGGCTCCATGCAATTGCCGAAGCCGCAAACAAAGCCTTCGGCTATCGGTGATGACGGGGAAGGAGACGGAATTTTAGCTCAATGGTATTGAGCCACTCATCCGCCTTGCAAAGGCTCTTTGCATTGAGTGAACAGGTGGATTTGTGCCGTAAAAACTCCTTGTAGGTAACGGGGGCATCCGGGCCATGATTATTATTCAGTGGCGTCCGGGGTGGTATTTTGGGCAATTCGCTCTAGGGCAGCCTCCATATTCGCTTGTCCTCCCAACAAGCGAGCCAAGACGTCGGCGGCAGGTGGGTGGATTTGGGAGGTCCGAAGATCCATCATTCCCCTTCCGGAACCATTGGAACGAGTGTTTGGCATCTGCATTTATATTCAAAGTATAATTAATGATGGTACCGGTAAAATGTGAAAGCAATTATTATGCGACAATCGAAATGTTGGAAAGAATAGAAATTCATACAACAACCAAAGGCATAATAAAATTTTCACACTGCACCATCATAATTATACACTCTTAATTCTCATATAACCATATTTTAAACATCACTTATTTCAAGCCCCGCATATATTACATTCGGAAGTTACAATCGTTACACAACATATATTACATGAGAAAAAAAACATCTACTAAATTAAGATCTCGGTTATAAGTCAACTCTAGGATTATTATATTTTACAAACATCATAGAAAAGCACTCCTCTAGTACTCATCATCAAAATCTATCGGATAGTCATCATCTAAACTAGTTTCAGTCTGCTCATCAAACTCTATTTCAGGGTCTTCTATGAAATCCATCTCATCTGCTTCAAACTCATTTAGTACTTCTCCTGGTTCATTCACCTCGGTGGTCCCGCAACTTGCAACGCATTGAGTTGCTCTTGGAGGTTGGCGATAGTCGCATTAGCTTCATCTACTTGCTCCATTAAATTGTGCTCAAGCAAATTCAAAATTTTCGGTGGCTTACGCTAGTTCTTGGGCGGCAGCATTTTTAGTTATACTCGCTTCATTGGCACGTGCTTCATTTTGCAACTCTTTGTTGCTCTAAAATAACAGTTTGATCCCAAAGCATGGTATATTGGTGGGTCATATTTAGTTCATGCTGGATAGCATAATCCATCACTACATTGGTGGTGTTTTTGGCAGACTCCCACAAACTCTCAGTCACCTTTAAATCTATATTACAAAGGTTATATCTCGACGCCCGATGGTGTGGGAGACTTCTCCGGCTTTATAAGCTTGGGTGATAGCTAAGTTGGATATAGCGGTTGATGGTAAGCGTAGGATTATGGTTTGGCAAACTGGTATCGGTTAAAGTAATCCCTCACTGGCTCCAACTTTCATTGGTAGGATCTAGGGGTGGAAACAAATATAACCACTCTTTATTGAGCTTGCACCTTAGGTCGTAATACCTTTTGTGAATTGAGCATAGAGTTATAATTATCAAAATATTCCTTTGGGTATTTTTGTCACTAAACCATTTCTAAGGTTTTGAAGAAAATAAACTAATGGTAGCACTAGGGTATGTCAAACAACCATTATGCAATTTGAATTACATCCACTCAAGCGCATATTTACTTTGCAAAATTCAAGCTTGGGGAATGGGCTTATTTGAAAAATCTTAAATCATGTTGCTAATAATGGTTGTTCTTACCTTTATTCAATTTTGTTAATCATGTACTTCCTTTATCTCCGCTTGAATAACACTCTATAAACTTTCATGTTTCCTTTATCCGGCTATAGTAAGTTTTGGTTTTGGAAGTACTTTGCATAGGTATTTCTAAAGGCTTTTAAATCGGTTACGGTTAGGTTAGAATGCCTTTCTAAATCAAGCGGTGTCTAGAAGGATTTTGAACCCGATAAGATATTGTGGTAGACATTGGATATTTTATTCGACTAACCCCAATGGGAAAACTTTTTCAAAATTAGTTTGGGTAAGTCATGAGGTAAGGTTAATTAGAGATGAGACATGACACATACTGAACTTTAATAACTCTTTGTAGAAGAAGACTGCAAGCTAATTCATCATAGATGGAGGAATTGCGAGCATTAATGATTCATTCACTTTATCTTCTACTACAAGTTACCTTGCCTCAAGCTATGTACGTATGAAACATGATCTATGCTAAAGGGCTTATTAATACTATCTTTCATTAGCATAAATAGATCAAAATAAAAATACCGACAAGCAACCCATATTTAAAAGTTATATACTTCTTCTGTATGTATTGTCCACTAACTGCTATGTGCATAATACAATAACTCGAGTAAAAAAGAGTCAAAAGATCAAAGAAGAAAAATATGACAAAAGAATAGATGCAAATGTATGGCATAAGATGTCCATGAAGAACTCGATTCAAGCGAGTAATTCTCACTAAATATTTACCCTTCACTCAATGAGTGCCATCACGCCTAATAATGAAGGTAATATTCCAAGGTAAGTGGTCACCTCTTTTCTCTTGATCTTGGTGCATATGCTAAAACACAAAATGTTAGAGTTATAACTTAAATTGATAATCTATGAACTCAACATGGTTTGTCTTTTAAAATTGCTCTGGCGGCAATCGTTCTTTAATCTCGCCTTAACCAAACAAGTTAAAAACATTATATTCACAATCTTGGGAAGACGATAGTCATACTCATATGAAAATTTATATATAGATAGACAATCCTTCCATTGGTTAAGCAAGTCATTCTTTTTCTCGCCATGTGAACTTAAATGCAACATTAAATGCTTAATCTTTTGATCCTATCACTCATGGCATAAATAAACAATTCATGTAACACCAACTTTAGTAGGGTACATTAGCTATTTCTCTTTTTCTTGATATGATCTAGCCTAATTGTAGGGTTAAGTTTATATACTTTTGTCATCATCACAGTCTGTTTCCCTGTGGATACGATATTTAAAACCTCGGGTAAAAATGCTGACACTTTGGTATGATATCATGCGCTTCTGGATAATCCTACTTAAAACTTATTTAAATGGAGTGCGCGTTAAAAATACCAACAATGATTATGATGCATGCTTGATTCTATTCGTCCTCACGGAATTGAGAGAAGAGTGGATTTCTAAACGATACTAAAGCGGTGGCAAACCCACACGCCTCACTAAATCGCACCTAAACAATTGTCTACACGGTTTTCTCGTAGTTAGCGTACTGCAGAAAAATCCATTTCGGCCCGGAACCCCACATGACATGTATATCCGCATCGCAATGAAAGCGGTGAAATTTTAAATGCTCCCCACATATGCATACCCCTGTATACATACATGTAGCACTAGACTACCCGAATCGTCATCACTATCCCACAATACTCAGTACCTTCGTATAAAACATGTGTGTAACATGTAAAATAATCCAGTCACCACGCTAGCACTCCCCTAGGCCGCGGTTGTCCGTTACGCTCTCGCAACTCACTCTTACACTGAAGGCGTAGGTCGCGTGGTTACATAATTTAAAAAGGCGAGTTTATCTGCATACTTTCCATATATGCATATGCATATACTTCCATATGAGGATTCACCACCACCACCCTTCGGTCATCGGGTGACAAGATAACCATTGTACTGCTTACTTACGGCGTAGAGGTATTGGTTCACACACATGCAATATAGCACGAGTTAGCATAGCAGCACGATAATCGCCTATCTTGAGGGCTTAATTGGAGGTTTGACAGCGGTGAAAGTTTTGCAATCAAAATCTTAAATAAAAACTGAGCTTGTTTCTAATTAAACTTTTCAAGATCAAAACTTTTGTTTTTAAATACCACGATGATGATATTAACCTTAATCTGCTCTGGTACCGGTGTGACGAGGCAGAGCCAATCCATC